>OX424576.1:97373936-97598936 GCA_949152435.1 Gastracanthus pulcherrimus
GACACAAGCATTGCTTTTTGAAACCCTTTTTAATACAAAAGAGTTGTCCTTTTTCTAGATCTACAACTTTTGTATTGGAAATGTGTGCGTATAAACTACCATATATTAACTATTGCCTAAAAATCGATTATTAATGTTTTTATTGTTCTATATTTTTGGTTATTTTTAAAGAGTGTTAAATACAAAATCGTTCTGTTTGTTAAAAATCTACTAATTCATCCTGGAAATTGATCTATTTCTCGCTCTATTTCTCGTTTTTCTCGACAAACTTTGTTCAAATGGCATTTTCGCATGAAATGTGGAATTAGAAAAGTTGTATTTTTCTGAGATCTATAACTTTACAGTAGAAATTTATCGCGTATTATGTATTAAAATTTAATAGTGGCCTAAAATCGATATTTGTTACCTTTTTTGCGCTTTATTTTTTGTTTTTCTCGACAAACTTTGTTTAAATAATGTTTTCGTGATAATGTAGAATACAAAATTTGTACTTTTTCGAGATCTTCAACTTTACTGTAAATTTGATTTGCGTACTATGTGTCAACATTTAATTATGACCTAAAAATCGATGTTTGATGCCATTTCCACGCTTCATTTATCGTTATTATTTGACAAATTTGTTGAAATGACGTTTTCATAAAAAATGTGGACTACGGAAAAGCTGCATTTTTCCGAAAGTACAACTTTACCGTAGAATTTTTTTGCGTATTATGTGTTAAAATTTAATTGCCATCTAAAATCTATTTTTGATACATTTTTTGTGCTTCATTTCTCATTTTCTTGGAAAACTTTGATTAAATGATGTTTTTATAAAAAATGTATACTGTAAAAAAGTTGTATTAATTTGAGATCCGGGGTATATTTTTACGTTGAATGTGTTATACTCCAGTTATGGCCTAAAAATAGATTCTTTATGGCCTTTTTGAGCTTCATTTTTCGTTTTTCTGGACAACCTTTGTTGAAATTACGTTTTCCTAAAAAATGTGGAATACAAAAAAGTTGCATTTTTCCGAGATCTACAACTTTACCCTATAAAATTTAATAAAAACATGAAATTTATTTAAAATACACCTAAAATTCGAATTTTTAATATATTTAATACTTATACTATATGAACATATACTCATCGGATTTGGCTGAAAATAGATACGTCACCTTCCTATAATACGAGAAGTAACGTTTATAAATTTCAGTCAGTTTTACCGCAGCCTAGCTGAGTTATTGCATAAACTTGATTATATACACACATAAATCCATAAATACATCTACGTAGGCGCTTGAAATGAGTTCCTACCGTGTTAAAACATGTTTTCATGCAATAAGTTGATGATTTTTAAAATAGTACACTTTTTGCAATGATGAAAATATAAGGCTCTCCCTAGGAGCAGTCGTGCCTAAAAACACCTTATATAATTCACCAAAACCTTTATTTTCCTGTGCGCAACTTCCTGGTAACTCAACATTACCATATGAAATTTTTACAGGTTTTGAACCAATTATGATATGTATCTCTATAGAATGATGCTGTACAGACTTCTTATTTTTCACTTGCACCATTATCTCGAGCAAATCACCATTTCTGAAAACAAAACGAAATTAAAATTCACATTTGTATACATTAATCTTATAATACTTACATGTTAATCCTATTTTAGGGTATTCCAAATAGCATCATCCTATAGAAACATGAATTACAAATAATTTAAGCTCTGGTAGACCTAATTTCATGCTCTTGGCTGATCAAGAGGTTCGCGCAAAATCTGTAAATACAAAGTTGAGTAAGAACAGGTTAAGCTTATAGTGTATTAATATTCGAATTCATTAAAATAGCATATATCAATGATATTTATAACATTTTTATTCACTCAAATAACTATTTTGATATGTGATATGTCATTCTACACTCATATAACCTGAAAAAATTGATATCACAAAAGTATAATGTAAAAAAATAGCTACATAAACAAAGTGTGAATAATTCATATATACAACAATTTAAGACTAACCTTTCATAGCTGTGTAATTTCCCTAGTACCCTATCTTTCTATGTAAAATTTCTCTAGGAAAAAGGTTTTATATATTCTTAGCATTTAACTTATTTATGT
The DNA here is from genome assembly GCA_949152435.1 of Gastracanthus pulcherrimus. Lineage (NCBI taxonomy): Eukaryota > Metazoa > Arthropoda > Insecta > Hymenoptera > Pteromalidae > Gastracanthus > Gastracanthus pulcherrimus. The sequence goes on from OX424576.1 coordinate 97,376,042, forward strand.
TGGTTTTTCTAAAAATAAAAGGAGACACACAGAAATCAAATCCTTATAACAGTCAGATTAGTAATTACACTTTGATACTTATCTCATTTAATGAAATGTTATGATAATACACCGTTTCGATCCACTCTTTATACCGTTAAAACCAAACATTTATCAATTGATAGAGGTAAGCTTGGAATTGTCTGCTGAGTAAAGCAGATAACGTCCCATATGATAAAACGTAGTCTATACTGTAAGAGTTCATATAAAACTCGCATGAATTTTGAAATCGTAGTACTATTACAATGATAATTTAAGATCTATAACTTTCTTACTTTAGTTTATTAAAGCCTATAATTTAATTTCTAAGTAGTAAACGCCCTATAAATCAAGAGTATATTATAGGGATCATACCCCCTTAATTAATATATATATTTCACAATGTTAGTATTAAATTATTTAATTTACATTTATCTCCCTGCTAAGCGTGGTGACTTTGCTAACAGCTTTTACGTTCAGTTATTTATATATATATGTATATATATATATATATATATATATATATATATATATATATATATATATATATATATATATATATTATTTATATTTACAATAATTATCCTCCCGTAGATCACAAGACCTACCTCTGAACCGCGTGAAACTGCAATTTTGGGATGTTTATTGAGGTTAGGGTCAAACGCTTGAGGTATCGGTAAAATAGAGGGTCGGATTCGTGTTCAGCAGCTCAAGATACATAAAAATACGCTCTGTCGATAATTTTCCTCACGTACATCACAGGACCTACCTCTCAACCGCGTGAAACAGCAATTTTGGGGTGGTTTTTGAGGTTAGGGACGAACGCTTGAGCTATCGGTAAAACAGAGGGTCGGATTCGTGTTCAGCAGCTGAAAATACATAAAAATAGTCGTTGCTTGGAATTTTTCGGAACTCCTGTTGTTCCGAAAACTGCCTAGTTGCCTCTACCGCCGTTGGATTCAGACATATACAAACACACACACACACACACACACACTCTCTCACACATTTCAACGACACCTTTTCTTTCCGATTACAGATCGACCGCGACAGTAATTCGCGAGACCCGAACGCGACTACAGCTAATACATACACGACACTGTACTTTTATTTGCCTACTTAGGCTTTTGTATATTTGTAAGGTTAGAATATAATTTAAAGAGAAAATCAGTTTAGATAAATCTGGAGGAGAGTTCGGGAGGTTTAAATAAATCAGTGCCTTATGATTTATTTAAACCTCCCTCCACAAGACAGCAAAAAACTCGCTCATTTTCTGGTCCTTCGAGCTGCATTTCAACCATTCACGGCAAATCTCGAGCAACAAGCTAGTGGAGTTACTGCCTACTTGTGACATCTCAGTTAAAATTCACGTGCATCTAAAAAACACTAGTTCCTCAACCAGTGAAGTGCATTCAGGTGTCTTCAATTGCCGTTTGCTGAATATCATTCAACGCAGGAAAATTAAACACGTCGAAAATCAGGCATCATCTTTAAGTTTAGGCAAAAGAAGCATAAAAAAAGTGTAATTGAAAGGTGCAAGTGAAAAATCATAAATCGTGCGTGATTTTAGAGCACCTCTAAATCACCGAAATTCAAAACGAATTTCAACGACCAAAAGTCTTACTGTGTATGTGTATAGGTGGCACCGAGCGAGTTTGTTTACTAGCGCTCGCCCGACGCTTTGGCCAATTCGGTCTTTCTCGCGCGCTCGTAAGTTCACCTAAGCTCGACGCCTCGAGCCGAGCCGCGCTGCCTAAACATTCGGCACCCGGCCGAAGCAACGCTCTCGGTTCCCTCAACTCTCTCCGCTTACGCGGTAGTCTATCTACCGCTCTCTCTCTCTCTCTCTCTCTCTCCCCCCCCCCTTTTCTCGCCTCTCACAGCAGTGCAAATAGCTAGCCGCGCGTCGTTCTCACGCAGGTAGTAAGCTTGCGAAAAATCTTCTCTCTCGCTCTCCCGCTCGCGGAGCAGCTGATCATTCGGTGCATTTAGCATATTTTCTCTCGCTCTCCCATACGAGGAGCAGCATAGATTAACGTATTTACGCATTTTCTCTCTAGCTCTCCCGTGAAGCAGCATATCAAGCCGTACACTCTTGTACTACCGTTTGCAATAGACTAAATCACCGCCATGGATCAACTTGTCGAAAAACAAGTGAAGGACGCGGACTTAATGTCTCGTGCATTTATTAACCTAAAAAAGAAAGGTCAACAAATATCTAAAGGATCCATCCGTGCCAGATTGGAGGCCCTTGAGGCAAAATGGGCTAGCATTCAAAAAAGGCAAACCTCATCTTAGAGACAGCTACTGTTGATGATGAAAGCAAGAATTATTTCAAGGAGGGACTCATGGAAAGCGCTGAGGAAACCTTTTTAGAACAAAAGGGACAATTCTTAGACGCCTTCGATGCATTGGACGTCAAAGCACCTAGTGCCACTCTCTCTACTACACCTGCTGAATCAAAGCCTGCGTTCCGTAAGATGCCCAACATCAGTCTACCTCAATTTTCAGGCAATCATTCTGATTGGCCGTCGTTCAAAGATATATTCACGGCGTTTATGAAACGCGACTCAAATATTGAAAACGTTGAGCGTCTTTACTATCTAAAAAGCAGTCTATCAGGCGAAGCTGCCAACCTGATTAAAAAAATTCCTGTGACAGGTGAAAATTATAGTCGTGCCTGGACGCCAATAATAACGCATTATGACAACAAGCGTACGTTAATCTACCTGTGTCTTGAGTCACTGTTTCAGCTTAACCCGGTAACAACAGAATCCGCTAGTGCCTTAAAAGCTCTTAGAGGTGGAACAACAGAAGTAGTTGAAACGCTGCACGAACTACAAAGGAACCTGTGCCTCTTGTCACAGTCGACATCACACACTGCTTCATCGAAGCTTTCGAAACTTCACTCCAGACACCACTCAATCTCAAGGTTTTCAACAAATCACTCAATCACGGGCGGCGCTGACTCCAGGCGCCCCATCTCAACATGGTCTTCACCAACCTGCGGCCGCCAAACCCTCTGTCAGTGGAAATGTGCCGCAAGCTACAAAAACTGGCGTCACGTCACTCGCAACGCAAACTCCTCCAAATCGACAATCTCTCTTGCTCGCCATGGCACAAGTTTCTGTATTTTCAGAGCATATCCGCACCTCTTATGCTCGAGCGCTCATCGATCCCTGTTCAGAGGCATCCTTCATGGCAGAATCACTCTCCCAGCGTCTGAAGACACGTCATCAATCTGCATTTGTGCCTGTCTCAGGCGTGGGAGCGATACCCAGCTATACAGCCAGATCAAAGGCAACAGTTGTAATTTCACCTTATTTCAAAAGTGATAATCGTTTTAGGTTAACGGCACTAATTCTGCCTCGTCTTACGGATTACGTGCCTTCTCCTAGGCCGATGTCAAACACAGAAGCCTTTCTGGAATGATTGACTCTCGCCGATCCTCAAATCAACTCGACTGATCCAGTTGAACTGTTTATTGGGGCAGATCAATATCCCCAGCTAATAGAAGAAGGTCTTCGTAAAAGCCCTGAAGACTCAATAACCTCATCGCACAGGCAACTGGATTGGGCTGGATTCTCACCGGCTCTTCTCCCACTTCAATCAGCGACTCACTCACCGTCTCCAGTTTCCCTTGCCACATTGATCTGGATCTAGCAGCCCTTCTTACTCGCTTTTGGCAACAAGAAGAAGTCGAGTCGGAAAAGCCTGTGCCTCTTACCAAGGATGAGCGCGATTGTGAAGATCACTTCGTTAGCGATTCTAGAGAAGCCGAAATCCACGCTTACACCGAACCGAGCAACGGTTCAAGAAACAGCCTGAATTCTGCGAGAAATATAACAATTTTATGCAAGATTATATCTCTCTTGGCCACATGAAGGAGTTCTCAACACTCGATTCAGCCCCAAAGGGTTCGCTATCATTCCTCTTGCCTCATCATGGCGTATTTAAGACTCATGGGGACACTAATAAGCTGCGCGTCGTTTTCAGCGGGTCAGTCAAACTGCCTTCCGGGCACTCAGTCAACGAGTGCCTTCATATAGGCCCTAAAGTCTTCTACGTCTTCTCAGCCGATATTGAGAAGATGTTTAGGCAAATTCTGATCGCAGAGGAAGATAGAGTGTTTCAACAAATTTTGTGGATCGTCAACTCAGTCATCACAATCTTCAACCTGTGCACGGTTACATATGGTCTTGGCCCTTCTCCATATCAAGCCATTAGAACTCTTCAACAACTGGCTACAGATGAGGGTGCTAGATTTCCTCATGCGGCTCAAATGTTGCTAAAACAGTCGTACGTAGACGACATCCTTGCTGGAGCAGATACTCTGAAAGAAGCCATAAAAACTAGGCACGAACTAGTGGAACTTCTCAAGGCAGGCGGATTCCCCCTTAGCAAATGGACCGCTAATCACCCAAGCTTATTGACCGATGTGCCTGAGGATCAACAAGCCACTACTCAGCACATTTCGTGGCCTCAAGCTCAAACAATTCCAATGCTAGGTATAGCACGGCAACCTCTCCTCGACGTCTTCTGCTTCGAATTTAATTTATCTGTGTCCGAGAAGGTCACCAAAAGAAATGTCTTATCGGTTATCGACCAGCTATACGATCCACTGGGATGGATTACACCAGTGACAACATCATTCAAAATATTTATGCAGTCTCTGTGGCTTGATTGAGTGACGTGGGACGACCCCTAGCCGTCGCCTTGCAGAAACGTTGGAGCCTGCTTATAGAAGATTTACACTATCTTCAAAGCTTCGCAGTGCCTCGCTGGATCGCATCCTCAGGTGACCTTGAGCTTGCTGAGTTGCATGGGTTTTCGGATGCTTCAGAACGTGCCTTCGCAGCTTGTCTGTATCTATGCACCGTAGATAAAGAAGGTAATGTAAAATGTATTCTCTTAACCTCAAAATCAAAAATAGCTCCACTCAAGCAGGTCTCATTACCTCGTCTGGAACTCTGTTGCGCCGTAACGCTTGTACGTCTGGCTCATAAAGTCCGCCGCACCTTGTCTCTTGAACATGTACGGTGTTACTGCTGGTCGGATTCCACCATTACTCTTGCCTGGATAAAGGAGCCGCCCACTACTTGGAAAACGTACGTAGCGAACAGAGTTTCTGAAATTCAAACGACGCTTCCCAGTGCCGCATGGCATCATGTCTCCGGTACTGACAATCCAGCTGACTTGCCTTCAAGAGGCATGTCCGCATCAGATTTGACAAAATCATCACTTTGGCTACATGGCCATCATTCTTAGCCAGCACTGCTTCTCGCTGGAAATCATCAAGCGATTGCAACATTCACGACCTTCAAGAAGAGGCCCTCGAGCGACGACCTGCTGCGTGCCTTGCGACAGGAGCACCACCATCGGATCCTGCTTTCATTGCAAGATTCAGCTCATTATTTCGACTCGTTCGTCAAGTTGATCGGTGGCTACAGGTCTTACTGCGGGCAAGAGCTCGCATCACAGCTCGTCTTACAAACCGTGAGATTACTGACGAGGAACTCACGCAACTTAACGTACTAACACCAGCTCGATTATTGCAAGCCCTCAAGGCGCTAATTCACTGGGTGCAACACATTTACTTTACTACTGAAATCAATTGTTTAGTAAAGCTTGAACCCTTGCCCTGTCCAAGTACTTTTATTCGCCTTTATCCTATTTTAGATGAACATGGCCATCTTCGAGTCGGCGGAAGATTGAGGCACTCATTACTTCACCCAGATGAGAAACACCCTTTAATCTTGCCTCAGCAGTCGAATCTCACAAAACTGCTGGTTCTAAATGCTCACATCAAGATGCTGCATGGAGGTACGCAACTCACCATCAACTATCTTAGACAGCAGTTCTGGATTCTTCGAGGACGACAACTCGTTAAATCGACCATTTTCAAGTGCCTTCGCTGTTGGCGACAGCGAGCTCAACATACCACGCAACTCATGGGAGACCTCCCTCTCAAACGAGTTCGACAATAAAGGCCTTTCCTTCACTCAGGAGTCGACTACGCAGGACCAATCTATCTGCGCTTCTCAAAAGGTAGAGGAGCTAAAGCCTACAAAGGTTATATTTGCGTTTTCGTGTGCCTTTCAACACCGTGCAGTTCACTTGGAAGCCGTTTCAGGTTAAAGTGGCACTTTAACGCACCAGGAGCCTGGTTTCCATATTTTTAAAAATTTTAAGGTCGAAAGGAATTTTGGGCAGGGCGGTGTTCCGGTTGACGTGAAAAGTTATATATATATATATATATTTACAATGAATAATAAAGTATTTATTACACTAGTTAATGTATATATGTGTTCACAAAAAGAAAGCACGTCGTTACTCTTAGTCATCTATACATCGTGTGAGTAAGCAGCTTGGTCCAGCTAGATCTGCGTATAGAAATTGGGGAAAACTTTAGGCGCTCTATACTCTCTATACACACTATAAATACTCTATACACAGACGCATATTCCACATGCAGACACACTCATATATGTATGTGTGGGCGCACATATATTCCAACACTCCCTCCCGACCACACAATACATATGATCTTTTGCATCGCTACTTAGAATTAAGTATTACTAATTTTCTTTTTAAAATTATACATACATAAAATGTTTTACAATAAAACTAAGAACATAAAATATTATTATAATTTGATTGTCTTTAGCTCGCACAATTTTTCATCGTCTGCCTAACTTGACTTGCAATTTTGTATGTAGATTTATTAGCTGTAACAAAAATAAAAAGAAAAAAATAATATTATAAACAAAATTATAAGCAATTTAAAGAAATTGATTACTGTTATTTAATTTCATTTAAAATTTTGTTTTTTAATCTTTTGTGAAGTTCATACGACAGAGGGTTTGTAAAAATATCAGCTATTTGTTATTTAGATGGTATCCAACTTAATTTAAGTAGGTCTGTTTGTACGCATTCTTTAACATAATGTTCTCGTATTTCTGTCATATGTCTTAGCTTATTTCCACCATTTGTTTTAGCACTTGCTTCTGCTGCTTTATTATCACACCATAATAGCATCAAACAGAAGGATTTATTTAAGATTAATTTTAATGAATTATTAAGAGCAATCATTTCTTGGCAAAACCACACGTAGTTAACGACCCTTTACAGTCTGCAAAACTTGCATCTGAAATAGCTTGTAAATCATATCATTTAGATAAAAATTTCAGACCACTATTTTTCGTTCCCTTGAGATACCTGAAAACTCGTTTAACCATAGTCCAATCGTCTTCAGTAGTATTTACGCGAGATATAATAAACTACCTATAGCTTCTCTATATGGAGCATTTTCTATAGTCAATGACGAAGCTAATGATTCACAATCGTATGTACTTTCTCTCAATTGCCTATCCTTATTTGCAACTTGAATAGTGACCATAGGTGTTCGCTGTGAGTGCATTTCATTAAATCCAAATCGTTGCAAAATTTTATCTATATAAGTTTCTTGATTTAATATTATAGTTTGATTTTGTCTATCTCGTTGTATCGTGATTCCTAAAAAGTTTCAAAGTTCACCCAAATCAGTCATTTCAATTTATTTTTGTAATTTTTCTTTTACATCATTTAATTTCGTCAAACTATTACTTGCCATAAGCATGTCATCAAAATATAATATTAATATTAAAAATTTATCGTTTTCTTTTCCAGATAACCAACCAGGGTTCAATATCTTGAGGAATTAAACCTATCTTTAATGCTACCTCTACAAATCGCTCATACCATCGTTTTGGACTTATACGTGAACCATGCAATGCCCGTTTTAATTTACATACTTTCGCCTGTCGTATTTTATCCGTATAATGTGTGCCTTTGGGAATTTCCATATAAATCTCTTCATCTATCATTCCAGTAAGGAAAGCTGTCTTTACGTCGAGTCACTTTACTGTCACACGTTTCCTTTAAATCGTAAATATTTTTGTCTTTAAAACCGCGTATTACAAGTCTAGCCTTATATTTGGTTTTGTCATCCTTTTCCGATTTTTTTTCAAAACTCATTTCGAATCTATAATATTCGATTTCTTTTGTCTTTTGACACAATAGGTCTATCAACTAATTCCCATACATCATTTTTAAACATAGAATTTAATTCATCATTTATAACTTCATGCCATTTACTTTTATCAACATTTTGCATAGCTTCTTTTTAAGAAGCTGGGTCTTTATTTATTTTAGCCAGAAGAACATGATATATCTCATCTTCCTCTGTATTTGTCTCATCGTTATTTTGTTGCATCATATTGTCAGAAAATACAAATTTGTTGTAATTTTCAGAAGTTTGAGATATATCTGAGAAGCTCGTATCATTAGTTAATTTACAAGATTTATTCGGAAATCTCTCTTTCTTTTATTTTCTCCCTCCATTTTTTAAATTTCTACTTACTTCTCGTCAGATTCTTTTTCAAATACGATGAACCAATTATCTTTATCTATATTTTCAAAAACCCTTGTCCAATTTTTAACACTATCTTTACTGTATTTATCTCTGAAAACAATTTTTTCATTAAACCTTACGTCTCGACTTTCATAATATTTTCCTTCTTCAGGCTTTAAAAATATATAACCCGTTGGTTTATAACGTACTAAGACTACGCGATGTCCTTCATAACGAAATTTCGGTCCCGGTTTTCTTTGTACTTTAATGTATGCAATACAGCCGAATCTTTTAATTTGTGTTATATCGAAATTATGATTAGGTGCAAATTATTGCATTGGAGCTATCATTTCATTAGATTTACGCGGCGTTCTATCATATGCATACACTGCTGCTCCTAAAGCTATGTCCCATATGTTTTCCAGAAGTTTAGAATCGTACTTATAAGATCTCACCTTTTTATGTATTGTTTGATTAAAACGTTCAGATACACCATTATGTTCTGTAGTATCTGGACAAGCAAATTGACACTGAGCTCCTAGACGATTAATAACTTCTATCGTATAGCCGCCGGTATACTCTGTCCCCTGATGATGACCGTAAATAACAAACCTTAGCGTCCCTACCTAATACATTTCTCGAGCTTATAACAAATGCTTCAAAACAATAACCTGTTTCACTTTTAGCTTTCATTGGATAAGCCATTGCTAACCTTGAATAATCATCTATAAAGATAGAAATGTATCTATAGCCCTTTGGATACGTAGGAGGATTAATAATGCCCATCGTGACAGTTCTAAGTTTGGTATTTCATTCACATCATTAAAACGGCTATCCCAAATTATTGTATCAAAATTAGAATTATCATAAACAGTCATTTTTCCTGCAATAGACTCTGTCAAATTATTATTCATAAATTTATCTTTGCTCTCTGACTTTGAACTTTCACAATTTTCTGCTATCAAACTTTCACAATCTTTTTCTACTTCATTTAATAATTTTTCCGTACTCGTTTCAGAGTCATTATTTTTGGATTTATTTGTATCTTTCGCAAGGTTCATTGTCACACTTCTTGTCATATATCTCGGATTTTTATCACAGTGTTTAGTAGTTAAATATGCAATAATTATTTTGTTTATATTGTTCGATTGGTTAATAATCTCACTATTTGCGTCTACTTCAAATTCTATAATCCAATATGGTTGCTGATAAATACCAGAGATAAATTCCTCATTAGAAACTGGATCAAAAATGTCAATTTCATTATTATCTAGATATATACCTAAACCCATATCGGCAAATTTTCTCAAAGACAATAAATTTTCGGATAAAGTTTTAACACAAATAACATTAGGTAATTCAATCGTTTTATCATTCATAATTATGTATATACTTCCCGCTCCTTCCATTTTTAAATCAGCAGAAGTATCATTATTTGCGCACCTTATTATACCATGATCATGTTCATTAAAAGTTTTAAAAATTAACTTTGAATTAGTTAAATGTTCTGTTGCCCCCGAATCAGCAAGAAATTTAGCAAAAAGTTTAGATTCTTTCGCACAGCTATCTGTCTCCATTTCCATAATATTACAATTTGCTTTCTTATCATCCAGCATAGATATACAGTTATTATAATGAGCATTAAAAGAAAAAATCTCACCTTTGTTTTTCTAGTCGTTTTCGTCATTACCTTTTGGACGCCAGTGTGTGCGCTTGTAACCTCTATTTTTATTATTTGCACGAATTTTACCTCTATTATTATTAAATTTAAGACGTTTTGAGCCATTTGGTCTATCAAAATCATTATTTTTCCGTTTAAGACTTTTAATACTATTAAATTTACCCTTTTGAAGAAATTTCGAGTTGCCACGTCGATTTGCACTGTTTCTTATATATTTATTATATCCTTCTAGTCCCTGTCGTGCTATTCGTTGCGGACATTCAGAAGCTATATGAGAAACAAATTCATTACACTCATAGTATTTTTTCAATCCAGTCCCCTTTCTGGGGCAGTCTTGGACAATGTGTCCGATTTCGTCACAATTATAACATCTGTCACGTGAGTCCCGTTGTTGAACATTTAATGCCGTGCCTGTACTCGTCACTGTCGTTATTTTATTAGCTTCTACCTGTATAATATAATGTTTAAGCTGTTCGTATGTCAAACTTTTGTCTGTCGTGTTTTTAGTAAAAAATTCTATATTTTGCACCTGAGGAACTGTTGTCATAAATACATTATAAAAAACGTCACGTTTTTGAGCATCACTTAATTGAGTAGTATTAGGCAAATTTTCATAATTTCTAACTAATCCTTCAAATCTATCCCAAAATTCTGAAGCTTTTTCTTTATTTGGATTGTATAGAATACTATGTAATTGTTTTCTTAATGTTTCAGAAGTCAAATCTGTTTCAGATCGTTTTAACTCTTTTATTTTATTTAGTAATTCTACTGAATTTTTTATATTCAGAACTTTGGCATGATAACTATGATCTAAATGATTAATTAGAATATCTCTAACTTGGAACTTATGTTTTTCTTTCGTCTTGTCATCCAATTTAGAATTAGACATTATATTTGAATCAATAACATATAATAAATCTTTTTATCTAAGTTCTGATGTAAAATAATCTAGAAAATAGTCAAATTTAGTTTGAGCTGTTAATTTGTAATCCCGTTTAGTTCCTGAATCTTTATTTATAAACTCAACTTTAATCATTTCATTGACATTTTTTGAAATCGAATCTATTTGTTTATTTAATTTGTTTAAATCAGAATAACCAAGTCTCTGATGTTCATTTCTAATTAAAGAACTTAAATCCTTTTCAGAGTTAAAATTATCGACCCGAGGTGTATCATTAGAATTCTGGCCTTGATCAGTGCTTATATTACTACCTGGCAACTCACTCTCCCCTTTCTCTTCTACCTCATCGTTATCATAATAAGACTCGATCATTTGTCTCATTTCAGTGGCAAAATTTTGATAATCGCGAATCTGTGACTTCATGGTGTCGAGCTTAAATTCAGTTTCTTTTTCAAACTTTTCGCTCATTACGGTAACACTTTGTGCAGCTGTAGAGTTATCGTATTATTGGTAACTTCGCACATCTTCGTTATAGAATTTACCATTTTCGTGAAATGATTACCAAAACTGGCTAAGTCTATGCTCTTAGTTTCACCTGTAAAAATAGTCACCTTATTAACAGGTTCGTTACAGTCGTTTCTATCATGGTTCATCGTAATATCATCGTATATATGGGCAGATTTACAAAAATTGTTAAAAGAGACATTAAATTCTCGAAATTTTGATTTATTTTTCAAATAATATAATCAATTTTCAATTCTTTTTATACGAGGATTTTTTTTACCTGATCCAGATGGATCACTCGTTTCAGCCACATCGTTCCTTCTGCCGTTTTGGCTCTCACCGTTCATCGTATTCACATCGTAATGTGACGTCACATTCTCCTCTGACGTCTCTTTTAACTTTTTCTGCCGGTTTTTTAAATCAGGCATAATTAGTGAACCATCGTTCAATCGCCTCGTTCACAGCTTGAGACTCTTCGTCGTTCATATTCTTGAGCCCGTCTGTAACAATTAATTTATAAATGTTCGTTCTAACTGTTTCACCAATTGCCTTTATGATTTATGCATTCTTCCTGGCAGACCGAACACAAGTCATACCAAAAAGAAGCGAAAAAATATCCGAACACAAGATTATTTTCATATTTTCTCTCACACATACAATAACAGATCGCACAGCGATAATTATTGCATATGTGAACCAATAGATATTTGGTGTCAATGAAAATAATGCATGCATATTTATCGTAAGAAAAAAATTTAACACACCTAGTTTATAAGTGAATTTACTCTCTGTTGTGAGATATATAAAATCACCCTCCTTTGTTATCGTAACTCTTTCGTTTGGGTGTGTTTGTTCCAATTGAAATATCTCGTTACAAGTCTTATAAAAGACTAGAAGCGTCCTTTCGTCTAAAAATGAATTCATTTTCTAATTAAACCAATTTTAGTTTTAATTTATAATTGTTATATTCACATCATTTCAATCTTATATAATATGATAAATGCACCAGGCCTATATTATGCTCTGCTCAAAAGCGCACGGCTTATTTAATAGAGCAGGCAGAAAGTAAGCAAGCAAGGATGCATGCAAGTTTACAGGCAGAGAGTATAACAAGCTAGTGTTGCCGGTACACCTGCGCGTCTCAGCATACTATATACTATATAGCACTCCAAGATACGTTCAACCAGCACATGTGTATAAAGGTGATAATTATTTTATATATATATATATATATTTATAATGAATAATAAAGTATTTATTAATACACTAGTTAATGTATATATGTGTTCACAAAAAGAAAGCATGTCGTTACTTTTAGTCATCTGTACATCGAGTGAGTAAGCAGCTTGGTGCAGCTAGCTCTGCTCATAGAAAGTGGGGGAAATTCTAGGCACTCTATACTCTCTATACACCGACGCATACTCTATACACAGACGCATATTCCACATGCAGACACACTTATATAAGTATGTGTGGGCGCACATATATTCCATCACATATATATATCAGTCAAGAAAGCGCTTCGTAAAAACCTATATATATATATATATATATATATATATATATATTGTTCAAACTACGTCAAAGCGAAATGACTCATGGAAACAGCAGAGCCTCTAGTCCCACTTGAGACCCAGAGATGGCGCCAAGAGCGCGAGCGCCCATGCGCCCTCCGGCAGTCTACTTACATTGGAGAGACGCTGTTCGACGCAGTCGAGTGCCTGCGCTCATGGTGAACGGTCGACGGTGTATAGCTAGCAGCTTGAATTATATTTGTATCGGTTTGATCTTCCATATATTTACTTAATTGTATATCTATTTTCCTTCACCTATACTGTTTGTTCTTATACTGTACATTTGTTTATCACGAACAAATAAATTTACTTTCTTTCTTGAAACATTCAATATTCGCCTTCTGACTTTTATTTCGACTCCACAGGAAATTCCAACATTGGTCCCTTCGAACCGGATCCATCAAGACAATCGGTCAATCTAATTGATTGTGTCGAAACATAACGTGAGTCATCGAAGTGTTTATCTCGTTTCGTCGAATTCAGAGTGGAAATTGCGTATTATGCTGGCATGAGCGTCTGATCGTGGCTCATCGCCGCTGATCTTTAATGCAAAGCCGATGCGCGCGTACCGCCATATTGTGCCGTGCTGTGCCGCCACGCGGCGGCCCAGCGAGTCATGACTCGAGTACTACGTGTGGACGCGTTCGATTTCTCTTGCCAGTCTACGTTGATGGCTCAACTCGAAGTAAATGCGCGCACGTCACCGTTACTGTCGCGTCATCTCGCCTGGTGTGGCGTGTTGGCACGGTTGCATTCTTTCAACCGCATTCTCGCGAAACGGTCGTGCGACCTTCAATGGTTCGAGAGAGCCGCGCTTGTATATGTGTGTGTGCATGTGTATGTATATGTATATATATGTGTATATATATATGTGTGTATATGTATGTGTGCGTGTGTATGTATACGTATATATGTGTGTATGTGTGTATATGTATATATGTGTGTACATGTGTATATATGAGTACCGATATATGTATATATGTATGTGTGTATGTGTATGTATGTGTATGTGTGTATGTGTATGTATGTGTATGTGTATGTATGTGTATGTGTGTGTATGTGTGTGTATGTATGTATATATGTATATTCGTAGCTCACGGTTCACTGTCGCCATAATGCGGCTTGGCAGCGCGGCCTGAGATTAAAGCGTGCACTCCTGACTGCCATTCCCATGATCTAGGTTCTCGCCACGCTGCCGTGCCCAACGCTGCGTGCAGCTGGTAGTGGTTCGAGACCGGCGCGCGCTCGCCATGAACAATGTTTTGAGACCGGCGCTCGCTCGCCATGAACAATGTCTTGAGAACGGCGCTCGCCATGAACAATGTTTTGAGAACGGCGCTCGCTAGCCATGAACAATGTTTTGAGAACGGCGCTCGCACGCCTGTTACAGTCTTTTAGTCTCGCTCCGTGACTACGCTGTCACTAAGGGGTTCGTGAGCGACCTGGGCACGTTGCAAATTAGGTTTCTTGTGATCCTCCACGACTGCGGAGTCGAGCCTCCGCCCACGATGAGCGTCGAGCTAAGTGCAATTGTGATTTTCAGGGACAATGACCGATCTGCTCGCCACGCAGCAAGCCCTCGTGGCAGTTATCCAGGACTTCTCTGCCACGCTGCATGAAACTCGTCCCTCCATTCTTGTCTGAACCATGGGCTTGGTTCAGACAAGAATGGAGGTGCTACGAGGTTATTGGATGGATTTCCAAAGCAACCATCTTGGACTCATCGCTTCAGGGGGCGAGCCAGCACCCGACTATGACCGGAGCAGCGCACGACTATGAGAGGCCGACTCGCGGAGATCTGGAGCGACAATGCCACTCACTTCCATCGCGCCGACCTCGATCTTCGTGAAGCGCTAGCACAGGCCAATCTTAATTGGACGGGCGTCTCCGAGACGTTGGCTGAAGACGGAATCACGTGGAGATTTATCCCTCCTGCAGTGCCGCATTTCGGCGGGTTATGGGAGGCTGGTGTCAAGTCGTTCAAGACTCACCTAAAACGCACGGTAGGTCCCCGATATCTCACCTACGAAGAATTTACCACCCTGCTGGTTAGCATCGAGGCGGTCTTGAATTGTCGTCCGATCACCCCAATCTCGGGTGACCCCGAGGATCTCGATGTGCTCACCCCGGGGCACTTTCTTGTGGGCAGCTCGTTGACCGCTGTTCCGGATTTGATTCCCGAGCCTGACCATGTTGACCGCCTGACGCACTGAAAGCTTGTCGCAGGTCTGCGGTCTCAGTTTTGGCATCGATGGAGCCGGGAATACCTCAACGTCCTCCAGTAGCGATCTAAATGGACTCGACCGCGAACAAACCTTCGGGTTGGTGATTTTGACGCCGTTCTGGACGTCACCCTCCTCTGCGCAAATGGTAAATGGCCTTTGGCTCGCATCACACATATATATCCTGGGCAGGATGGACTCGTCAGGGCTGCGACAGTAAGGACCGCTTGCGGGGAATACATTCAACCCATTTCCAAGCTATAGCTGCTTCCTGTGCCTGAGCCACCAACGACGGACGAACTGGCTGTATCCACGGAACAAACCTGATCTGCCAAGGAACAAGGCGGGCGGGTTGTTCAAACTACGTCAAAGTGAAATGACTCATGGAAACAGCAGAGCCTCTAGTCCCACTTGAGACCCAGAGATGGCGCCAAGAGCGCGAGCGCACATGCGCCCTCCGGCAGTCTACTTACATTGGAGAGACGCTGCTCGACTCAGTCGAGTGCCTGCGCTCATGGTGAACGGTCGACGATGTATAGCCAGCAGCTTCAATTATATTTGTATCGGTTTGATCTTCCATATATTTACTTAATTGTATATCTATTTTCCTTCACCTATACTGTTTGTTCTTATACTGTATATTTGTTTATCACGAACAAATAAATTTAATTTCTTTCTTGAAACATTCAACATTCGCCTTCTGACTTTTATTTCGAACTCCACAGGAAATTCCAACATATATATATATATATATATATATATATATATATATATATATATATATATATATATATATATATATATATATATATATATATATATTGGTTTTAACGAAGCGCTTTCTTGGCTCTGCTTACTTTCGAGCATTCATAGGTAAAAGGCCAATATTACATAAAAATCCACCATCAATCAGCTAGAAGAAAAGTCCCTCCACCTCTCGTCATGAGCTACTCAGGAAAAACAAGAATTTTATTTAATTTTTGTTAAATTATTTTTCTATTTTTGATTCGACGAATTTGATGCGATTTCAGCCTCGATACACTACTGCATTTTCAAACTGCTCCATCATCGCCATCGCATACATTCTCAATGCCTTAAAGTTGCCATCTGTATTACCGGTCTTTCTAAGCCTCGTGAAATAGAAGTCGTCGTATCTCTACGACGAGCTGTTTTGCTTTCTCAAAGAGATAGCTTCGTAACTATGATAAAATTTGTTTTTGACATTCGATCAATCTCTATGTTTACGAGGTTCCTGAGGTATAAAAATTGGTTTGCAATAGGTTTTAAAAAAATGTCTGTCTGTATGTATGTGTGTCTGTGTGTATGCATGTATGTATGTATGTATGTATGGGTGATTCGACATCAAGTGAACAAATAAAAAATTTTAATACTCTGAAACTTTAAGAGAATGATGTATTGCATACTCAAAATATGTAAAAGAAATTTCATACCCTTACCTTCATTGGTTCAGGATCTATGCCAAGCTGAAAAACATGATTATTTGCATTTTCTTCTTTTTTCTCATAATGAATGTACTTTTATCACAAGAATTATAAATGATAAAGTACATTAGTCCGTGTGCTTGGAAAGAGAATTTGACACATAATATGATAGTATTTTTAGCATCACGAATTTTGATGATTTTGATTAGTCTAAATTTCTGCCAAGACACTGATGAAATTTTAAGCTGAGCGTCACAAACAATTTTGTTGAAAAAAATTTCAATGATAGTTTTAGATTTATATTTTAAGATAAAATAAGATTTCGATCGGTACTATAACTCAGCTACGAGAGAAAAATAAAAGAAATTGGCTTGTATTGCCAAAGTTACACTCTTATGGGATTTAACATGTAAATCTGTGTCTGATAAAATAAGCCAATTTCTTTTAATTTTTTGTTGTAACAGAGTTTTAGTACCATTATAAATCTTATCTTATCTTATCTTAAAGTATACATCTAAAACTATGATTATAATACATCATTTTCTTAAAATTTCAGAGTTTTAAAATTTGTTACTCGGTCACTTGACGTGGAATGAATTGTATGTATGTATGTATGTATGTATGAAACCGAAATTTGTGTCCACCATAACACATTAAGGGACGTATATCACGCGCTAAAATTTTGCAGACATATTACATATATTTGAACTTAGAACTGATTAGATTTTGAAGCTGAATGGAGAATATTAAAATCATTTTTTAGCAAAAATATTAATTTTTAAAAATTTGTAAAAATCGAAAAAAAAATTTTTAGTTATTTTATACGTTAAACGTGTCAAAAATATGTACGTTTTCATCTAGTTGACGTAATTTCCTTTCGATTAATATATGTTATAATAACTTAAACTTACTTTCGTGAAATAATAGCAAAATATTAGTATAAAAATATTTTAAAACTCAAAAAAAAAATTTATTGTCATTTTATACGTTGAACTTGTCAAAAATATGTACATTTTCATAAAGTTGACGTAATTTCTTTTCGATTAATATATCTTCCTGTACGGCCCTGACAACGTATTCTAATACTAGGTTAAACAGAACTGTTTAATAGCGCATCCCCTTGTTTTAATCCATTGTGGATTTCGAATGGTTCTGATAGGCTGTTTCCATCGTGAACTATGCCACTGCTATTATCTAGACACATTCTTATTAAATTAATTAGTGGTTTTTAATCCCCCGTAGTACTAAGACGTGGTACATTTTAGTCTCTGTAATCGAGTCATATACTTTTTTAAAATGAATAAGTAGTTGGTGTACCGTTTTGCTATATTCCCACTTCTTTTCTAAGAGTTGCCTAACTATGAATATCTGGTCGTTAGTCGACCTATTTCGGCGAAATCCACACTGATAATCCCCAAGGATTTCTTCCGCAAGGGGACTGCGTCTCGTTAATAGTACTACGGACAATATCTTATAACATGTACATATCAGTGAAATCCCCTGTAATTATTGCAATTTGTTTTATCCCCTTTCTTGTGAAATGGGATTATGACAGTCTCTCAATGTTTAAATTTCTAACCTCAAAATCGTAAATTATTAAAATTCTGCTTTGACACTCGATTGAGTATTTCGAGACGATACGATAACAGCTGTTGCCTCCCTCAAATGTACTGTAGTACGTAAAATATATGAGAAACCTACACTAAAAAAAAAAATTTCTTACACCTATATGTATAGAAGCCAAAATGCAACCTCCATGTAATGGGATCGATATTTCGTCCATTTCACCTGAAACCCTTTCCACAGTGGTCTTGGATGAACTTGAACTCAAAAATGTCGTCTCGTCTCGGATCTGTGCATATATTTTCGAACTCTTACGAATATTTTTCGACCAAAATGAAAATCATTGCGTGAAGGAAACTAGAATAAATTTAATTTTTCAATATTTTTCAGAGGTTATCTGGGATATTTTTGTTAATAAATCTTTAAACTATGAATTTTTCAGCTGAAGTTCTACTTTTCAGTAATAAAAACTATTCTGAATAGTTTTCGCATCTTTTAAATTGATATAATTCATACACGTTTATTCATGAATATAAAAGAATCAATTCCGTCAGTTTTTTCTCTTTATTTTCCAGTCAGAATTTCCACTAAGTAGAATATTCATATTTTTAATTTTATCTTTTTTAATTTTGAAGATATGTATAGTAAATTTATTGAATATCTATAAATAATCAAAAAAACAGCTTAAATACTCTTATTACGCATATTTCTAACGATTATTATGTTAGATTGGATACTTTGCTCGAATATTGACTTTGCTTTTTGTATTTCATTCGAAATTCATATTTATTCTTTCGGTAATGTTGCCATAGATACTGTAAATAAATAATAGTGTTTCTATAAAATGAGTTCAAACGTTGATTCTAAAAATGTCGAAAGCAAGAGCTCACGAAGAAAATCGTCGACAAATTTGTTTAATCTGTTTCGGTAAAGCGCAAGAAATGCGTCTTGTCCAAGAGGCCGTGAAAGCAAAAGTAGCAAAATACCTTGACTACGATGCTTTTGACGATCGTTTACCCGTCATCCTATGCTCAACTTGCTCAAGTGATCTATTTCTAATTAAAGACAACCCACAACAAACTATTAGATTTACCAACTTTTCTGATCTAGATCCGGTTAGAAAAGTTACTAGATCAAGTGCCGAATATATGTGCTCTTGTCATATTTGTCAACTAGCTAGAACATCAGAAACTGACAATTTCGCAAAGGGATACTTATTGCCGGAGCGACGAAGTATACTTAAAGATATCTGTAATATAAATATATTAGGTATGTATGTAAATACGAATATTGATTTGAATAACTTTATAACTGACAATCTCAAAGGTTTAATCAAGTTTCAGTCACAGTTTCTTTCATTGTCGCTTTGATACGCTGTAGAAGTTTAACTTTGACAAACAGTTTAGTTTCTACACTTTATTGATTATCTGATAATTTCATTATTAAGTTCTAAAAAACTTATTTTTAGATAAAACAAACTCGCTTAACACTGAAAACCGCCGTAGCTACTGCTTTTCACTTATTGCAAGACGATTATCTCATAAATACAACTTGAGTTCCGGTTTGAAAAATCGTACTGAGAGCATTGTGTGTAGTCAAGCTCAAAGATTACCGAGCAAATAGTTTCATCTTTATTGAAAAGGAAAATAATCGATGTACAAGAAAGTTAAGAGAAAGAAGGTGAGTCTATCGTTATATCATTGACTCAAGCTACCAGAGGTAAACCTTTTCAAGTTTCTATTGGTAAAAGCATAAATAATGGTGTAGTAAAAAAACAGCTTTTTACTACGGACGATTTCTTGAAATTACGCCCAAGTTTTCATTTGAGCCAGAAAGTGATTCTTCGTATCACTGCATGTTGCGTGTAGCTTCAAATAATTCTAAAGTTGTAGAATCTAATTGTAACAAAAAAACTCAGCGACAAAATGCACTGTGTAGATGCCTTTTTTAGAAGACAATATTTCGACTACATTAATGTCAAAGAGAACAAGTCTTCTGCAGCAAATAAAATAGTTGCTTATTGCTCGAACCTTAAGGGTCTGATAGAATATATCAAAGATAAACGAAATTTAATTAATTTTGACATAAAATTAGGAATCGACGGAGGAGGGTGATTTTTAAAAGATTGTCTGTCCATTCAATCTATCACAGAATCCCAGGAATCATTTCATCGGCGACAAAAGTATAAAGATGAAAATTCTCAAGAAAATTATAAAAATATGTTGCAATTATCGACAGTACTCAATATTAATAATTTTGAAGTAACAATTTCTACTGATTTAAAACTAGCTAATATTCTAATAGCTGTATGAACCCTTGCACGTCGTGGTATGCACTATAAAATGGGCTTCATGAATGCGGAGAACATAGAAGAATTGGCAATACTTTACAAAATCATTTGAAATGGGTTGAAGCTAGAGCTAAGAAAGAAGATGCTAAAAGGTTCAAAACCTGTATACATCCCCCTGTTTTTAATACTCACGAAGACAAAACATTTCTGAAAATTATTCCTCTTCCTGAATTACATATAATGCTTGGATTGAAACTGTCAATACTCTATATACATACTCCTTTATTCAAGTAATGTGAACAAGATGTGCTTCAATGGGCTAAATTATACTGTGTAATGCGTAGCATGCGACATAGGAGTACAAGTTTCAATGGAAATTCATGTAAACTCTTACTTGATAAACTTGATTTACTGTGCTCTAGATGTCAAAGAAGTTTGCTTATTCAAATAAATTTAGAGCTGTTGTGCAAGCTTGTTTTGGTAAAGATCTCGACCCTTCTTTTGAAAATATGATTGAAGATTTAAAAAATACGAGTAGCTACTTCTTCGAAGTCTCTGTGAATATACTAGCCTCCATGCATTTGAAAATAAAAAAATTATTCTTCTCCATGTGTCCTTTTTCTGAAAATGTAAAGTAAATAAATAAAAGACCAAACTAAGAAATTCTAGTTGTTTTCAAATTCTTTTCATGCAGTTATATGGACGATATCAATATAAGAGGTACGAAACTATTAAGAATTGTTTTTACTACTAAAAAGTAGAACTTCAGCTGAACAACTAATAGTTTAAAGATTTATTTGTAAGAATATCGCGGATAACCTCTGAAAAATATTGAGAAATCGAGTTTATTCTGGATTCCTCCACGCGATGATTTTCATTTTGGTCGCAAAATACTCGCAAGAGTTCATAGAAATAATATACGCAAAGATCCGAGATGGGCCGACACTTTTGAGTTTAAGTTCATCCAAGACCACTGTATCTCTTTTGATGAGTAACAAGCGAATTGCTAACCTCATAATCGACAATTTTGATATACAACGGTTTGAATTTCGCGCCTTTTAAATTTCATACAGTAGAATAATTGTATATGCCACCGCTAGGTGTACCCACAATAGAAACAGGTTAGGGAAATATACAAAGTCCGCGCCAGTGCGCTTTATGCATTGACCGCTAGGTGGGGTTAACCAGTATTATGCAAATTCACAAGAGAAACAGGTAATTATTGAGATAATGGGATGATCGATATGGGGAATTGATCCAGCTCCTCAAATAAAAAAGTCGATTAGTCGAACTACCAAAGGTAATGTAGGCGGGAAATTCAAATTTCTATAACTAGAAATAATATTGTGTTAATTATTTAATTAAATATTATTTTTATTTGCAAGAGGTGGAAAATTAAAATTTTATAACTAAAATTAATATCGTTTTAATATTAATTATTTATTTATTCAGTGGCCTCCAGAGCTCAACTGTTTAACGCTCATTGCTTAGCCGATTGATCTACGTTCGAGCTCAAGACCGCGGGTTCGATTCCCCGTTGGGTCTATTTTTTCGGCAACGAATGCGCAATTTATTGTTTCGGACTAATCGCTGACGGAGATCGAGCTTAAGCCCAGTAACTAGGGCCCAAGTGGCAAAAAAAACAAGCAAAAAATGAAAAATATGTAAAAAGGGCATGTCCCGTTAAAGACGTAAAATTAAAATAAATAAATATTATTTTATTTTGTAAAAGGCGGGAAATTCAAATTATATCGATAATTTAAAATAATCAAATGATTAAATTTGAATTTTCTAGTTACCAGTGTGTGGGCCCCATTGCCGACCGGAGTCTCGGTGACCAAACTTTACGCGCAGTCAGTAACACAAGTATCTATATTACCAATGGTGACCACACAGATATCTATATTAACGACAGTCGATAACGCAGGGATCATGTATTACCAACAGTCGATAACCCAACTGCCTTCCTTATCAATAACCCTGAGCGGGAATACCAATACTATAGTTATAAATGGCGGGAAATTTAAATTACCTTATTGATGTATAACACGGTGTACGAAAGAAAGGTGATCCGACGGACCACCCCCACGCATTGCTACTTTTGTGCATATTGTGTTGTAATTTTGTGAGAAACCGCCAGATGGATCTGTATTGTAAAGGCAAATATGGTGTCTCGTTTCATCTCATAGTTTTGTCAACAAACCGCACTTAACTTAAAAGAAATAAGTTTATTGGTTTATCATTTACAGAATTTATAAGTTATGAATTATTGGTCTTACCGGCAATGCATGAAGCAGGAAATTCAAATTTTATCGATAATATAGAGAATTTTATTATCATAGCTAACCCGCGTGGGAAAGATAGCATATCTTGTATCCTTGTTGATCAGGTAACGAGCCGGTATTCGAGGAAAACTTTTGAGTATACGGTTTCCATTGTATAGTATCCCTCTTTTTCTCTTTGTTTTTACAATCGGGAAGAGGAGTGTATCCATAATTGCTCTGTTTTCGACTCATTTTGAGTGAAGGTCAAAGCATAAATGAACTGAAAAGTGTAATTTAGTGAGTATTTAGACTCTCATCGATGTCATTTTTCTTTTTCTTTCATTTTAAGGAAAATGGATGAGGGCCCCATCCTTCGCCCGCACCTGCGAGATACAACCACAACTTTTATACCTCTCCAACAACCTTCACCTTATTCTCACTCCATAGACTTAGCTGTATGCCAACAGAGGGCTCTGTAAATGGCGGCAAATTTGAATTTGTTTATCTATCGCAGAATCTCTGGTACTCGATTTGCGGTCTCAGACAACTTTATGAACATCAGCACTTACATAATTGTACTACACTATACGATCGTGCAATATTAAGCAGTAAGCAAATATTACAGCTGAAAAATTGTCTCTCGATTCAAATTCCAGATGAACGTTCACTATGGCACTTTTCAAAGAATCATTTTTGTTTTCAGCAATCGATTACGATCAACGTTAAGCGTGATATATATAGTTTTGGTTGTTTAGTATGACTCAAACACATCAGTATACGTAACCAGCATTACGTAACTCGTTGATAATGAAGTCGATCTCATTATCATGAATCCCTAATTGATTCGTAGAGACTATTACTTGGAATTGATCGACTAACACATTAGGATCGTCCCAATCATGAAATCCGTAATTTCGATCTCTTCTTCTTCTTCAATTCTCATACAAATTGTCACGTGTGATTGTGCTTGGAATCGATAACCAACGTTTGATTGTAATGTTGGTGATTTAGCAATCATATGCTTGTTGTCAAAAGAAGATGCAATAGGTCATTTACATTGCTATCAATACCTTGCGCAGAATCTTCACCTTCAGTTTCTTCTAACTTCTCAGACTAGTCAGAAAGGTTAGTACCACAATGCTGATTAAATTTGTGAATCATACCTGTCAAAGTGCTACGATTCGTCATTGACTTGGGAAGACAATCAAGCGTTCACTCTAATTTATTCTGTAAGTTGCGTTTTCTCAGTTGCTGAACGTTTTCTTCTTCTTTTTCACCGTCATCATTTGAACAATCAGAGCATTCGTATTTTAACGTTGGAATTGTTCTGGTCATCTTGTATACTGAAGTAGTAGGTATCTTCTTTGATGTAATTACTTTCCAAGTACATTGTGTCTCTCTTTCTGTATTTTTATGTTCTTTTCTATCAACGATGTTATTTTTATATAGAGGAGAAACGTTATCTTTAGATATAATTTTTTCTTTCCCAGACTTGAAAAGTCAGATATCGGAGCAATAAAGTTTATAAATTTATTACTTCTATGGGCTCGAGTATCCTTTGTATATGTGTGGGTGAGTGTGTGTGTGTCCGCGTGTATGTCAAAATCCGTACAACCATTCCTAAGTAACTAATTGGTGTAAAAATTGTAGAGAAATTATTAAGAAAAATATGGTTTTTTGTTTGCACTAGTATTATACTGGGTCAGTACTGACCCAAAATCCAATGGGACCACTCAGCTTGACCCTCTATCGGATGAAACAAGAATTTTCAAAATCGGTCCAATCGTCCACAGAGTAATCCGTGAACATAAAAAAGAAAAAAGCATACGAGTCAAACATAGAACCTCTTTCTTTTTAAAGTCGGTTAAAAATGAAACAGCAATATACTAGTATACATTTAGGGTAACTTAATTCAAATACGTAGTTAGTCTGACTCCGTCCAGTCACCAATAGTCCATAACCTCAAAATTACTGCTCAAAATTGCTAAAACGGCCCTTTTCATTTTCACAAATGCATCATGACCGCTATACCTTGGAAAAAATTAAACAACCGTATCCCAGTATGGGTTTACGGTCGCTGAACTTGCATCCATTGTCTGTGTTATTCCATCAGGTCACCATCCTTCCCTAACCTCAAGAAAACTCTCAATATCCCTAAAAAGGCCCATTTAAGTTTAACAAATGCATCATGACCACCAAAGCTTCGGTGAAAAAATAGAAGAACAGTATACTAGTATGTGATAGGTATCACTTAATTCAAATCCATCGTTAGTCTGACACCGTTCGGTCACCATTCGGCCCTTAAAAAAATCCTTATTATCGCTAAAACGGCTCTTTTCAGTTTAGCAAATGCATCATGACCACTAAAACCTGGGTATTTAAAAAAGCAATCCTAAACCAGTATTGGTTTTGGTTCGCTTAATCCAAATTCATTGTCCGTTTTACTCTAGCAGATCACCATGCGTCCCTAGCAGTTAGAAAACGCCTCAAAATCGCTAAGATGGTCCTTTTCAGTTTAACAGATGCATCGCCACCGCTAAAACATTGGACAGAAAATAAAACAACAATAACCCGAAAAAAAAACTCTCAAAATCACGAAAACGACCCTTTTAAGTTAAACAAATGTATCAAGACCATTAAAACCTTGACGAAACATGAAAAAACTCTATTCCAGTATTTGTTAAGGTCGCTCAACTCGAATCCGTCGTCTGTTTTACTCAATCAGATTATCATTCGTCACTAGCCTTAATAAATACCTCAAAATCGTTAAAACGGCCCTATATACTTTAACAAATGCATAATGACGACTAAAACCTTGAAGAAAAAATAAAACAACAGTATACTAGTATATATTTACGGTAGCCTAATTCAAGTCCATCGTTAGTCAGATTCCGTCCGGTCACCATTCGTCCCTAACCTAAAAACCGCTAAAAATCGCTAAGACGGCCCATATTATTTTTAGCCGACTTCGAAAAAGGAGGAAGTTCTCAATTCGACATGGCTTTTTTTTATGTTTGTCCAGCTATTATTCCGAAAGTACTCGACCGATTCGGATGAAATTTTTTTATATGAAAGGTAATTATCCTCTGGTGGTCCAATTCAAA
Source organism: Gastracanthus pulcherrimus (assembly GCA_949152435.1). Classification (NCBI taxonomy): domain Eukaryota; kingdom Metazoa; phylum Arthropoda; class Insecta; order Hymenoptera; family Pteromalidae; genus Gastracanthus; species Gastracanthus pulcherrimus. Next base: position 97,401,997 of record OX424576.1, read on the forward strand.
TTTTGTGATTATTGGTCCAGTATCTCTCCAGTAATTTAGTTTCTTATGAATATTTTTTCTGTGCATTTCGGCCTCTGCCGACTCTGTCCGCCGATTATTCGGAAACTATTAAACCGATTTTGATAATATTTTTTTAATATAAGATAATGATCTCATGTTGGTCCCACTATATTACTGTGCCAGTATGGAGCCAGTACTACGTCAGTACTGGCGATTTGTTATGTTCATCTGCCGATTATTCGGAAACTACTGAGCCGATTTGGATAAACTATTTTTTAGCCTATTGCGTTTCGTGCAAACGGTCTTTTCTTTTACGTGCAGCATCCTTTGTTGGTTGACCCATATTACAATATAAATTGAATGAAACTCAGCCCTTACAAATAAAAAGTCTGAAATAAAAAATTTTTGAAAAAAAAGAACCGACTTCGAAAAATGCACTAAAATGTGTGAAATAATTCATAAAAATGTTCTGGAAGTCGGCGCCGAATTACAAATTGACATATACCGCCACAGACCCTATTGTGGATCATTTACTTCTAAATAGACATTATAAAAGTTTTGCATTACTTCCTTAATGATTTTGATACATAAGAATAAGTGCTTTCAAAATAATAATAAAAGTAACGCAAAACTTTCACAATATAGTTTTAACATAAACTGATTCACAATAGAGGCACTGATCCACAATAGGGTCCGTGATGGTAGTATCTTGCTCAAGAATATAATTTATAAATTATATTGAAATGGGTCCAATTTCGTTAAACCTGGAACGAAATATGTGTCCAACTATCGTATATCCCACTTAAAGTTAATAACTCGCAATCGAAAGCTCTGGTTTGACAGAATATGCTTTTAAAAAGAACTTCCAATGCAAAATGATCTGAAAAAGTTTTTACGAGTTATATTCTCTCAACTCTTTTTGAGTCCTGATGCGTAAGAATTTAATTTGAGAGAATGAAAATTCGAACACTGAGTTTAAATAAAATACAATGAAATTCGATAAGGACAAAAATAGCCGTTTCTACTAGCGTATCACACCGTAGAATATATCCAAATGATCTGAAAAAATTTCTATAATATCGTTCTTATATTTTCTCGATCCTTTTTGAGCCGTGTATCATAAGACTCCGATTGGCCAAAATAAAAATTAAAACACTGTCCTTAAATAAAATGCAAGAAAATTCGATGTGGTCTTCGAAATGATCTTTTTCAAAACCAGCTCCATTAGCGGAATTAATCTCGTGAAGTATTAATAAGTATAAGGTTAAAAGTATAAGGCCCGAAACAAATAAAACAAATAATTTTAGATTCTATATACTAGTCTATATACTATATCTATATACTAGGCTATAGAAGTATGTAGGGATACTTTTTTAAATTAAATTTTGTAGAAATGATGCATTTTTGAAAAGAAGTCGATTTCTGGTCAAGAAATAAGCAGCAAAATGTTTATAAAATAAAAGTTTTCATCAAAGAACCCCTACATACTTCTAGGGTGAATATAATAGGAAAGATACTATCAAAATTTCAAACTGATCCATGCAACCATGCTAAAGTTATGTGTCCGCTACTGTTGAAAAGAATGGTTTCGAGAAATACGCGTTTAAAGTTTTACGAACGCTGTAATGTGCTCGTAAAACGCTCCAAGGTACTGCGGTGAAATCGTTGGGAGATGCTTTTATTCTATATTGTTTTTATGATATTAGGACATTGTTTAGCAAAAAAAAATCGATTTTTTCAAAATCCTAGAATGGTGTTTGTTACCCCGTAAGTTATTTCATCTTCTCCATATGTACATGGCCGTTTCTATCAATACATCTCTATTCTATATGGATTAAAAAAATTAATACATATTAATGTTAATATCTCTTCAACCTTGCATTGGGGTTTAACCAAAGGAATTTGAATAAGAAAAATAGAAAAAATATTGATAAAGTAATCAATTTTTGAAATTTAATTAAATTTTTGGTTAAATTTCTTCTTGTAAATCTGGCTAGTGCCTTATGCGAAAAGCATGTTTATAGATATAACCAACTAAAATAATACAGAATGTCCTAGAGGTCGTTAACACTTACTTTTTTCAAAAACATTGTGCTGTATGAATTTATTACTCCCGTTCAGCCACTTCTTGACTGTACGAGCCTCTCTGTTAAAACTATGAAAGACTTAATTTAAATAATCCAACTGATTTTTATATATATAAAGAACTGAAATAATACAGAATGTTTTACAGGTCGATAAAAGTGACTTTTCCAAAAAACGCATTGCTGTATGAATTTATTACTCCAGCTAAACGACGTCTAGATTGTACGAGCTACTGGACCAATATATAGAAACATCCAATTTACATAATCTAAGTCCTTGCTAGTCTTGACAGTATATTTTGTGCTTTCTATAAATGGCAGGGCTGGAGTAATACATTTATACGGTTTTTCTTAACAAAGTCACTTTTATCGACCTCTAGAACATACTCTATTATTTCATATGGTTATATCTATATACACCAGTTGGATTATGTAAATTGGGTGTTTCTATGTAATGGTAGAGTGGCTCAAACTTTGTAGAAGTGGTTGGGCTGGAGTAATAAATTTATACAGCTGTATACTTTTGACAAAATTCGCTTTTATCAATCTCTAGGACATTCTGTATTATATCAGTTGGTTATATCTATAAAAACTAGTTGGATTTTGTAAATTGATTCTCTTTTAGTGTTGACTGTGAAGCTTGTACAGTCCATAAGTGGTTGGGCTGGAGTAATAAATTCATACATCTGTGTGTTTTTGATAAAAGTCCGTTTTATCGACCTCTTGGGCATTCTGTATTATTTTAGTTGGATATATCTATAAAACCAGTTGGACTATGTAAATTCGATCTTTCGTAGTGGTGACAGCGTATATTATACTGTTTAGAAGTGGTTTAGCTGGAGTAATCCACTTGTATTGCTCGATTCTTCTATTCGATGCACTTTTATCGACCATGTCGGTATAACCAATTGTTACAGTTGGTGTTTTGTAGGTTAGGATAGATAGATAGATACACGATTTATTTCAATTTTCATAAAATAAGTACAGCATTATGTACATATATTTCTTCACAGTAGTTCAAAGTCATTGTGCTAGTTCGTATAATAAAATTCCATTTGTAATCACGGTTCGTCAATTTGCATAGAAGTCTATGTTTATCGCATATCGTCAAATATAATAAAATGAAAGATCATACAATTTAAAAATTAGCGCACATACACTCATTATCATCTCTCTAAGAATATATCTATTGCGTAAAAATGATATGAAAACACTCATGCATATATCAGACACATACAGGCCACCATTCATGCTTATAAATACACTCATACTTACACAGATTATGTCAACAACAATAAATTATATAAATTAAATAAATTAGGACAGGTAATCCTTTTATTTCTCTTCAAGTAGTTTTCTTAAGGTGAAGCTAAAGCCACCTATCACCGACTAATACGAGGTCCACTTTTCTGATTTCATTCTCAATTTTGAGTAAATATCTCTATGGAAAGTTGTTACTCCAATCAAAAATAATAACATTTGAATTAAATTTGCCTTCTCAAAAAGTTCTACTATGGATATGGAAGAGATGATATTTTCATCACCTCTCCATTAGAGAGAATGAGATAGGTACAAACTTATAAGAGAAATGTGCTCGTGGAGACCCATAGTCAAAATAAATGCAAAAATAATAACTTTCCAGAGAGATATTTTCTTAAAATTTAAAAATGAATTAAAAGACTGGATCCCCGTATTTACCAGTAACAAAATTTTAATTGAATTGGTTATATTTTTACGTAAGAATGAATTATTCATCATGCATTACATTTTCTTTTGCGGTAAATTCATATATTTTATCGAAATATATAGGAAACATTTTTTTTATTGGTCGTTAGGTCACCTTAAATATCTACTGAAGAGAAACTGCTCTTTTTTCATCGTTCTCATAATTTTGAGAGTTCTAAGCATCGGATTGAACTTTTCCAACGGTTATTTTGTTCAAAATACAAGTAATGCTATCGTAAACGAAAAATTGTGTATTAAAAATTCACAGACAGAAGTTATGACCGATTTCATCTCAAATCATGCAGGCCGACAGCACCTATCTCTCCGAATCAGCTCAAATTATAGTATATTATTCTACTCGGAAAATAAGCGTATACGTATTTTTTGATTTTTCGATAGCATCAAAATTGCATGTGTTATGCTTTTTTCAAAAATGACTCCTCAAATTTCGTTTCTCAAAAATCGAAAACTTATTTCTTTTTAAATCGTGCTAATTCGTCTTTTTATGGATATTTGAAAATAATTCTGTACATATTCGATGCTGTTGGTGATACTCTTTCGATCTGCCAAGTTCAAAAATTTTTTTACAAAAATTCAAGGATGATATGGCATTTTTTATAAACAATGAAAAATGCTTTTGCTAAAAAAAAACATCTTTTTTTTACTCAATTTTTTTTATAGATAGCTAGTCTGAATACCTATATGGTCATATACATGACATTTGGAATATTTTTGTTTTTTAAGAGATATAAACGAAATAAGAAAAAATTTGTATGTACCCCTAAGTATAATGATTATACGTATATAGCAGAGCAAGAATCTGTGCATTAGGCGAATACGTGTACGATTATTTATACAGGGTGTCAATTAAGTCCCGGGACGGCTGAATATTTTCTAAAGTACTGCTTTTCTGGAAAAGGTCAAGGTCATTCCTTAAGTAACTTTGAACAAGGAACCCAACGGTGACCTTGGATTTGACCTTGAACCTCATTTTCAAAGTTAATTTGAGGTCAACCTCATTTTTTCAAACGGGAACCCCTATTTTTTATAGCGGAATCGGAAAGAGCGGAAAATTTTACATCCGGATATGTATTGAGGTATGGGGTTGAGGTAACCCCTAGAGGTCAAATAGAGGTCAAATAATGACTTCTTAAAAATCTCGCGAGTTCAATGGTAAAACAAAACAAACAAAGGTCATACCCTAGGCAAATCTTTACGGGGTACCCGACGGTGACCTTGGATTTGACCTTGAACCTCATTTTCAAGGTTGTTTCGAGGTCGACCTCATATTTTCAAATGGAAACCCTTATTTTTGATACCGGATTCGGAAGGAGCGAGAAATTTCAAGTATGGATGTGTTGAACAAGGGATGTAATTGTGACCTTCAATTTGACTTTGGACTTGACCTTGAAGGTCATTTGAAGGTCAACTGGTTTTTTTAATCGGAAATCCCAGTAATAATACCGGAAACCAATAGAGTGAGAAATTTTACATTCAGTCCTTATTCTCACTTTTAGCGTTACACAGAAACAGCGACGTGGACGTAGTAAGATCTGTTTCCTTTGGGGTGCTTGATTAACGTGAGTCCCCTTGCCTCTCACGATTGGGGTGCTTGATTAATGTGAGTCCCCTTGCCTCTCACGATTGGGGTGCTTCATTAACGTGAGTCCCGCTTGCCTCTCACGATTGGGGTGCTTGATTAACGTGAGTCCCCTTGCCTCTCACGGTTGGGGTGGTTGATTATCGTGACTCCCCTTGCCTCTCACGATTGGGGTGCTTGATTAGTGACTCCCCTTGCCTCTCACGATTGGGGTGCTTGATTAACGTGAGTCCCCTTGCCTCTCACGATTGGGGTGCTTGATTAACGTATAAATCAAAATTTGCACAGTAAATGCACAGACACACTTCCTTCGACGGGCTCAACATAACAAACTTTGGTTTTAATGTATAAAACTTTGTTATACCGATTTTTATGTCTGGGTTTTCTTGTTTGAATAGTTTATACGCCTCTTTTAAACTGCGTGTCAAATAACGTTTTATTTTTTTTCTTTTTTTCCATTTTGTTGAACAGTCACAACATCACATTTATTAGGGCTTTGACGTGTACAGTTAAAGTCATCGTTTAGAAAATATTCCATGGCAATTTTTGTAGACTTTTCGTCCAATGGATGACCAGTATACGCGTCAGGTTCAGAATATATTCCCTTAGTTGTTACAAGCATTCTTGCTTTGTCAATCATATAAACAGTTACTTCGGGAAATGCTGATAAAATACTAGATTTTGTTAATGACGAATAACGTGCGTCCCCTTGCCTCTCACTCAAAGGTTCAAAGTTTAGCGGAGATGCTCAAACTGAAAACCTTCAACTTCTTGACAGAAAGCTAGACGATTGTAAAAATGAGTAACAGCATCGCGAATCATTGCTCTATCAATTCTAGCAGCCTCTTGCATAATCCGATTTACAAGTTACATCGTAATCATCACCTGCTATCTCTCTAATTCGTGGTATTATTTGATCCCTTAGTAACTGTTCGTATAAAGCTGCAGTGAGATTACCGTCGATAAAGAAAGGGCCTACGAGAGTATCGTTAAAGATACCAGCCCACACATTCACCTTTTGTGGATATTGTGTGTGGTTTTCCAACATCCATGCAGGATTTGAGTCAGACCAATATCTGCAATTTTGTCTATTAACCTCACCATTTAAAGTGAAAGTAGCCTCATCCGAAAAAACTATATTGTATAAAAAATTAGGCTCTGCGTCTATTCTATTCATCATCGTTTCGCAAAACTCGAGCCGACGATCCGGATCATCTTTATTAAGCTCCTGTACCAAATGGATTTTATAAGGATTAAAATGAATGCTTTTCAGAATTTTTCGTACATATTCATGAAAAACGTCATGCTCATGCCCAGCTCTATGTAAACTGAGATGCGGATTTTCAATAAACGCTTGAGCAATTTCAATCTGCTTCTCCTCAGTTGCAACAGATGTTGGGCGACCAGTTCTCTGAAGATCACTAATAGTCCCAAATTCTGCGAAGCGCCGTACAGTCCTTTCGACTGTAGATTTTGAAATAGGCGTTTGTCCATCTTGATTACGGAAATTGTTATTGAACAGTGTGCGCACTTCAAGGTAAGATCGAACTCGATCTCCCCAACCACGCACCACCAACAAACTTATCCGTTCTCGCTCCGAAAGTTTAGCATACGCCATTTTTTTAATTAGATAAGAATAGTACACAAATTGAAACCAAAAGAAAAACTTATCAGTTGCAAAGGAAAACGAGTTTTTCCAAAAGGAATTTTTAGATAAAATAAATTGTGAGTACTTAAATACCTACGAATTTGAACTACCAATTTGAACTCTAAAACTTATTTTGTTCGAAAACTATCAGCCGGAAGTACAATCCAGGAACAACGCAAAATATCTTATAAATTCTGTTTTTTTTTAAATGCTTAATTAGCAAGAGTCCTTAAATTCAGGAACAGCTAACTCATAAACTGTAATGATAAATTCCTGACATCAATCTTTGTCTTTACCTATTTACAAACTTGAAATGAGTTTGGAAACAATTTTAACAAACGTTTATTTTATCTAACAATCATTTTCTTTTGTAAACATTCCTTTTAAGTGACTATTCTGTCTTGAAATATTTTACTTGGGGGTTTTTGGGGTCGCTGAGTTAGAATCTACTACTAAAATTTCGATTTTTCCAAATCCAAAATGGCGAATACAAGATGGCGGATGAAAATCTTGGGAATAGCACATTTTTGTCTGGAAATGAGTACTCGGGGATTTTTGGGGTCGCTGAGTTAGGATCTACTACCGAAATTTCATTTTCTTCAAATCCAAGATGTTATTGCCATTAAACTTTGAACCTCTATGGGAGAGGCAAGGGGACTCACTTTAATCCAGCACCCCAAAGGAAACAGATCTTACTACGTCCACGTCGTTGTTTCTGGGTAAGGCTAAAAGTGAGAATAAGGACTGAATGTAAAATTTCTATTTCTATTTGACCTCTAGGGTTTACCTCAACCCCATACCTCAATACATATCCGGATGTAAAATTTTCCGCTCTTTCCGATTCCGCTATAAAAAATAGGGGTTCCCGTTTGAAAAAATGAGGTTGACCTCAAAATAACCTTGAAAATGAGGTTCAAGGTCAAATCCAAGGTCACCGTTGGGTTCCTTGTTCAAAGTTACTTAAGGAATGACCTTGACCTCTTCCAGAAAAGCAGTACTTTAGAAAATATTCAGCCGTCCCGGGACTTAATTGACACCCTGTATATGTATGTGTGTACACCATAGAGGAGTATAACGCATGGTACTAGAATTCTCCGCAAGGTGGCTAAAACTCATCTTTTGCTATCACGTAGATAATGTTAGTTATTTTAGCTTATTTAAGGAACCCGGTCTAGTTATCTTAATATATATAGTATTACTTATACATACTAAGATTTCTCTTGAATTATGGCTGAAATTTATTCAACAAAGAGGCGCAAGTGTCCAAACTTTTTTGGATCATACAAAAAAAACGTATATGATGCCACTGTTAAATTTAGAAAATTGGAGAATTTAGCAGAACTTCTTCGACAAAGTTTTCCTAACAAAGCAGTGCAGAGTTCGGATTATGTATGCTTCAATTGTTATGAACGCGTTAAAAATATTGAACCAAAGAAAATAATTGATGCGATTCATTCAGACAATTATACTGACTTGGACAGTGATACTGAAGACCATAATTTTCAAGCTAGCACTCCAGAGCGGATTGAGCATGTAAACGAAACCTTAATTTCAACTTCTTTTGGTAATGTTTCGCCACTTAAAAGGAAGAGAGGTATTGACGATTCATCTGTACAAAGATACATTATTAGAAAAAAATAAGAACTAGTATCTTCATTCTCATCTGCAACTAGCTCAAAATTGTCAGAAGCATACAATGTTTGCATTGATGAATCACATGATGATTTGACTCAATGCTTCTGCAATGAATCGCTCAATAACTTGCGAGTAGCGCTTGAAAATTGTGACAGTATCAATGAGAAAATTAGAATTTTAACGTTGCTTCCTTCGTCATTAACAAAATCTAGTATTTTATCAGCATTTCCCGAAGTAACTGTTTATATGATTGACAAAGCAAGAATGCTTGTAACAACTAAGGGAATATATTCTGAACCTGACGCGTATACTGGTCATCCATTGGACGAAAAGTCTACAAAAATTGCCATGGAATATTTTCTAAACGATGACTTTAACTGTACACGTCAAAGCCCTAATAAATGTGATGTTGTGACTGTTCAACAAAATGGAAAAAAAGAAAAAAAATAAAACGTTATTTGACACGCAGTTTAAAAGAGGCGTATAAACTATTCAAACAAGAAAACCCAGACATAAAAATCGGTATAACAAAGTTTTATACATTAAAACCAAAGTTTGTTATGTTGAGCCCGTCGAAGGAAGTGTGTCTGTGCATTTACTGTGCAAATTTTGATTTATACGTTAATAGTCTAAATAATTTCCTAGGAGGCAAACATTCAGACCTCGATAGAGTTCGTTCTACACTTTTATTGGCGATTGTTTGCTCCAATTTGTCCGATAAGTGTATTTTTCAAGAATGTACTTTATGCCCAGGTTCTGAAAATATCAACCTAAGTTTGTTTGGATTAGAGACAACTAATGAACATAAGGAGATTGTTTTTGCTATGTGGGAAAATGGCCATCTTGTGAAGAAAAGATTAACGATCTCCAATTTTTTTAGCGATCTTTCTTCTTGGACAGTCAAAACAACCGTTCATTTAAATATTAAAAATATACAAAGAAAAGCTATAAAAGAAGAGAAAGAAACAGCTGCAGCTAACTCAGGTCATCTAGTACTGCATGGTGATTTTGCTGAAAATTGGGTAGTGATTCACAGTAACCCTATTCAAGGTACTCACTGGGTTAATCAACAGGTCTCTATTTTCACAACAGTTTGTTATCAAGGAAAACTAACAAAAACTTTTGCTGTCATCAGTGATGATAGAAAACACGATTCTGCCCATGCCTTGTTAGCAATGGAAAAAATAATTGATTCGATGAAAAATGATTCAACCGATTTAACAGATCAAATATCGATTATAACAGATGGAGCAGCAAGCCACTTTAAAAATCGATTTCAATTGTATGAAATGAAAAATGCTTCCATCAATAAAAAATGGTTGTTTTCAGCTACAGGTCACGGGAAAGGTGGATGTGATGGTGTTGGCGGACTGGTCAAACACTATGCAACTAGACATAATCTTCAGAACAGTCATATTGAATCAATACAAGATGCCAATGCTTTTGTAACAAAAGTTCAATCTTATACTAATAATATTAAACTAATCTTACTACCAAAAGAAGATATTGAAGTTTTTAGACAAAATAAAATAAAAGAGTGGCTTAAGGCTCCTAAATATAACGGCATTCAGAAAACCCATGTATGGAAAGTAAATGTAGGTAAAAAGAAAAAATCTTATACAGGTCGAACTGCTCTTCATTCTTTAACAAAATTGTTAAATAAAGAGAAACAGAAGAAGAAGAAAATCAACTCAAAGAATCGTGTTAGCAGGAAAGTTAGAAAAAGCAATAAAATGTCTAAATATCATAAAAAAGGGAAAAATACATAGGATTTTTTCTTGCACGACAGTGCTATGGGGGAACATAAAATTTTTTTCTTATTTCGTTTAGATCTCTTAAAAAACAAAAATATTCCAAATGTCATGTACATGACCATATAGGTTTTGAGACTAGCTATCTATAAAAAAAAATTGAGTAAAAAAAAAAGATGGCTTTTTTGAGAAAAAAGCATTTTTCATTGTTTATAAAAAATGCCATATCATCCTTGATATACGGCGGTGCCGTTGGAGGATTAAACTGCCAAGTTGGACCTTTTTTCTCTCGAGCATGAGAGACAAAGCAACTGAATTCTAAACCCTTTTTATACAATTGTCTTAACTCAGGGTCAACTCCGATGAAATTTGTACCTTGATCGCTAAGTAATTTGAGACAAGCACCCCTTCGAGAGATAAACCGAGTAAATGCAGCCAAGAATGCCTTTGTATCATAGTCTGTAACGACTTCCAGATGCACTTCTTTTGTAGCTAAGCAGATGAAAACTGCAAAATAACCTTTACAAACCTTATAACCACGATGTTGAGAAGTTTTCAGCCAGTATGGCTCAGCGTAATTGACGCTTGAATTTAGAAGAGCTCTAAAGAGTTCAACTCTATCGCGTGACAAATCACTCATCTTCTAATATGCCTTTGAAGCATGGTACCTTTTACAAGATATGCAGTTCCTAATAAAAATTTTTCAGCCAATTTACCTTTTTGAATCCAAAATAACATACGTGAATAAGCTAGTAAATTACGACCCTCAATTTAATCTTCACTTAAAACTGCATGCTTTAGGCGACCGCCCACCCTAATCAGACCATCTACTAGAATTTGGTTGAGACTTTTCAGCGAATGAGAATTGGCAAGTTCTTTCTCTTCAGAACGCAGTTTTATTTCAGCTTTATAATAAGATCTCTGCGTGATATAAGTCCAAATTATCTTCGTTTGTCGAACTTCTTGATCATGAATGGAAACATTTGAAACTAAAAATAAAATTCCAATACAACTATCGATAACCTATCGTTGAATGAAGCCTTTTCAATAATCCGATGAATAAAGCGCATAATAAACTTCGTAATCCGAATGAGTTTTGAAAGAGAAGAATGATCCTTAATCAAACTTCAAATTTCCTGAGTATCCTTCTTGCATTCAGCAACTGTCAACACTTCAATGATTTTCTGAAGCCAGCATCCAAATACCTTTGTTAATGAAAAAACTAGAACTACTATCTTGCTTCTAGTAATCCTAAATTAAGTAATTTTCCCATTTCAATCTTTTAGCTCTAAATCATATAATTTATATAAATCTCCCCCCTCTTCTTTGAAAGTGAAAGAAATAACATGACAATATTTACCCAAAAAAATTGTTCAAATAATAAAACTAGAACTTTTCTTTAAACTTTGAAAAATATTTGCAATGTCGTCATGATGAGGCATAATATGAAAGCGAAAATTGTACAGATTAGTACTATATGATTAATATCTATCACAACTCGTGGTGCCGGTGGAACCGATTGTCTGATGTCACGACGAATAGTCTTCAAAGAAGCTAAGAGAAATCAAAAGTTTTCCTCTGTCAAATAATAGACATCATTTGTGAAATAGTCGTCTCCTCTATCCACACCTTCATCTTGCTCGAGTAATTCATGATTGGATTTGAAGGTTATCCATCGGTCATGCAGTATTTCGATTCGCCCTTTTGCAGGCACCTCGGGTCATGTTTTCCCTCCCCATCCTTCTGAAATTTGCAACCGAATTCGCAATTTTTCTTTGAAGTCTAAGCTGTTTTTAAATTAGTGAATGCGACATTTTGAGAGATGAAGAGAATGATTAAAAAAATAAAAATCCAAAAATAAATAGAACTAGAAGAAATTTGGTCGGAAACGAGACCTTCTATATCTCAGGTGCCTTGTATACTAGCAAAAAACCTTGAAACAGTTCTATAGCTCAACTGGCTAGAGTGTAGCTCACTCGTAAACAACTAGCAAATAAGGAAATAAGTCCTTAAAATATTATCAACTTTATACAAGATGTTATAAAAGAATAGCAAGCAAGCTAATGTTACAATCCGTATTAATTTTCAGAAAAGCCATAGCTATACTACATAAAAAATAACACCAAGTATAGTAAGCACCTATAGCAAAAAAAGAAAGCAGTGAAATGAAAATTACATAAAACCCTTATGCAAATCAGCAGAACCATACACTCTTCCGACGAAGCAACATTATACTTACATAAACGATGGTTCATTCGAACTTACAATCTCATTCAGTAAAAGTTTAAATAGATGTAAATTAAAAGAGTTACAATCGTTTAAAATTTACAGATTTTCAGTATATATAGATATAATGGAATGTTATATTACGTGGCGAATATATATCGACGCTCCGTAAGAAGACTAGCACAGCTCAGAATTCTCAAAAACAGCTAGTTCTTTTCCAAGACCTCTTATAAAACTAGCACTTTTTAGATCCTCTAATAAATACTAATATTTTCTCAGAACCTTTGAAAAGGTGATAGTTTTTGTCTGAGAACCTAAAAACTCCTAGTTTCGTAGGAGAATTTTGATTAAAACTGTTGTTTTTTGAGAATTCTGAGTTGTGCCAGCTTCGTACGGAGCGTCGATATGTGTTCCTGATATTACGAGTATTCAAAGAGCTGTAAGTCTTTTAATTTGCATGTATTTAAAGAAAATAAAAAATACGTATCCTTTATTTTCTTATATTCTACATTATGGATCTAATGGATTTTATCATGCAATATCCGAATTACTTTTAAGTTGTTCTTGTTGAAGAATTGCGATTTTGAATTTTCAAACTTTGTTCAAATTAGAAAAAATCATTTTTGTCATTTTAAACGTTTGATATGTCAAAAAATGCATATATCCATATAACTTCCATTATTTTCTTCCAATTGGTGTATCTTACAGTCACTTTAAAGTGGTCTTTATTGAAGAATAAGCGTTTTTTAATTTTGAAAATCTTTAAATTTGAGAGAAAAAGTTATTGTAAATTTATACATTACATAAGTAAAATATGTGCACTTACTCATAAAGAAGGCGTAATTTCGTTACAAATCATATATATACAAATTCTTATACGTTATAAGCCTCGACTTCCTGCATCTGTAAATATTTCCACGAAGTATGTATAATTACATTGTTTCAGCGCAGCAGAAGGAAGGGAGTGCAGCCTTGCCGACGGGCCGACATCCGTAATAAGAGAAAGAGAGAGAGAGAGAGAGAGAGAGAGAGAGAGAGAGATTTGATTTGCTTGATGTAGCCCGGGGACTAACTAGTCCCATTGGGCATAATAGATTTGGACAAATACTTCATTAGGTCGCAATCACATCGTAGTTGAATGAATGTTTAGAGATTATAAATAGGATCCGAGTCGACTTCCCGACTTAGGAAATGTTGAAGGAGTCTGGATTTAAGAGTATAATAGTGATTGTGTTGTAGGGTAGTGAAGTGATAGAGTCGGGTAGGTTATTCCAGAAGTAAGATGCGGCTATGGTAATAGAGTTTGCGAACAATTCTGTGGTGTGGGATGTTATATGTAGAGGGATACTTGTGAAGTCGGTCGAACCTACGCACACCTAATTCAGCCGTCGTACGTAAACGAGTGTCGAGGTATTCTGGATTACGGAATTTAAGAAGTGAGAACGTTACAGCGCCTAGGAAATACTTTCGACGGGCCTTAACTGTGGGCCACGCTAAGCGCTTACGGTAGGGGTAACATGACTTCACCAGGGAACATTTCCAAATATAAATCTAGTGCACGCATTTTGGGCTCGCTGTAGTCGCAAATTTTGCTCTCCAGTGAGGTCGTGATAAACAAGGCAGGCCTAATCAGAGGAAGGAAAAATGAGGGATTGTACCATGTTTTCCGGATGGCAAAAGAAAGAGCATGTTTCTGTGGTTTCAGTTGACTTTGAGTACCGAATACTCGCTGACATTTGTGAGATACGTGTTTATCCCAATTTAGGTCTGGAGAAAGCCACACGCCCAAGTTCTTCACCTCAAACACATACTCAATCGGAGTACCCGCGAGCATGATACAAGGGAGGATATTGATATTTATCAGGGAGAGATTACGGGTGCTGCCAAGGATCATCGCCTTAGTCTTGCTCAGATTAAGGGAAAGTCCTTTTGAAGTGGCCCACATGTAGATCGCATTAGCATCTAAAGATACCATTTTAACAGTTTTATGAATATTGTGTCGCTCTCAACTCATATAGATCTATATGTCGTCATTATAGATCATGTGCCGCATGAAACGAAGAACATTGGGTAAGTGGAGATTCAATCGGAAATTTTACCACCTTCATCAATGACTGAACTCATCGTGAGAGAGATTTAGATTTATTTGTTTATTTCCACCCTAGAGTTCCACCTGAGACTAAATAATCCCATTGGGCATAAGAAACAGTAAAATACATAATCTAATAATACAAAAATAAAATAAAAATCGTGTGAAGTATTGCATACAATCGCAGTGGTAGTACATGATAATAGAGCGGTGAAGTTTGACGATAGATATGTGAGTAATAAATATAAATATAAATATTTGTATGTGCATATATAGCATAACGTATTATATCTTATTATATATGTGGCTCTTTGGCCATTTTGACGTATTAAGGGGGCAAACCACCTTTAAATTGTCAAAAAATCGTTTTTTTTTTATTTACCTTATTTATAGGAAATTTCTCGTAGAATAAGCTCCCGAAAACCGTTTTAAGATATCATAATTCCTTTTAAAGTTACAATATAAATACTGAGACAGCTTTTTTGCCGATTTTGCGTAAATTCGGTATTTTATAAATTATTATTTATTTTATTATTATTTATAACTAAATGTTTGATTGATTATTTTATTCAGTTATAAAGCAATAAAATATAATATAATAAGATCCATGCTTGTATATTCAAATATTTGCGCGTTGTTATATGTAATATTGGCGCATGTGCGAATTACGAGTAACGTGACATGTCATTACGTCACAAGATAAAGGTCGATAAATCAGATCGAATTTTTGACTAACCTTACCCGTACATTTTTGCTACTTTTGACAGTTGGCTTTTATGTTTACAAACCACCTGTTAGTAAACACAGCTAATATTTTTATTGTACTGAACTTATACAGTGTTTTAATTGCATTTGACAATTTGTGAATGTGTGTAAATCAGTGTAGTGAAAATGTCTTCTAAAAGAGATAAAAAGGGAAGATTTACAAAAGAAGCCAAGGCTATCCACCAGCTCAGCGAGGAAACCCCAAAACACAGCTAGTGCTAGAGACACCAGTGATACAACAAACAGAATCATTGACACTTCAATTTTATTTTCTAAACTTAGAAGTGTTCTGTGTTGTAATCGGTGCCATGGCAGTGTTCAATTAAGTGAATCTGGTGTGCAGGGTCTTGGTTTCAAAATAGATATTGTGTGCTCAAAGTGTGGTGAAATAGCAGCGATCAACTCCAGCAACAAAGTAGGAGCCAAAGGAAATGCATATGAAGTGAACAGAAGATCTGTGCTGTCTGCTCGTGCACTTGGACATGGACACGCTGGCCTTTCAACTTTTTGTGGGATTATGGACCTATGCAAGCCAGTTGCCCAATCGGTTTTTGATTAAATAAATAAGCAGTTGAGTGAAGTGTGTGAAAGTGTCGCTCAAGTGTTTAGTACGATAAGTACCGTTTACTCAATTTATTCATTTTTGTGTTTTTTTTTTCATTTCAGGTTATTCAAGGAGGAGGAAGACTCATGGGACTCCACGCACTAGAAAATATTGATGTACACTGCTGCAGATATTTGTCTGCTAAGTTGAAAAGAAGAAAAAAGTAGATGCAATTGATAAGATGAGTATAAATTATATCCATTAGAACTTGTAAATTAATTGTTAAATAATTCTAAATGTTGTTTTTATCAATTTCAGCTTACTGTCCGTAAGATTCCAAGTGAACGCATGGACAGATTGGGCTCAAAATTTATGGAGATACTCATTATAGTAGTACTTTTCATATGAGCGTAGGAATTTTGATTTGAACGAGTAGAACATTTTTTACATCTATAAAAGTGATAAAATTATTAAAAAATAAGTGTTATATTGACAATGTTCATATAAAAAAATACTTCTACTCGTTCAAATCAAAATCCCTACGCTCATATGAAAAGTACTACTATAATGAATATCTCCATAAATTTTTAGCCCAATCCATCCATGCGTAGACTTGGAATCTTACGGACAGTCCTTAAAGTCTTCGAAAACAGTCTGGTTTGCCATGGAGGTATAGAAGGTCCAACGAAGGTAAAAAATATACAAATTGGTAGGTTTTTATGTATACTTTGAGGGAAAAAAACCCTTATTAAAATAAATATCAAAATAAAAATTCTTAATTAATTTTTTTGTTTCAGATTTTAAAGTTGGTGTGCCCCCTTAACAATATCGTATCTTATTATATTATTCTATACGATAATGTATTATATTATATTACATTACATATGGCTATGCGGCCATTTTAACGCAATATATGGAATACAGATATAAAAATAAAAATATGTATATAGTAAGATCTAGTAGGAACAATAACTTTCAAACTTATTTAACATAAATTTTACGAAGTATCACGGAATATCAGGCAGTATCGGGCTCGACATCACAACTGATGAGGTACTTAAGTAGTAGTGATCTAAGAGTTTGAAGGGAGGAAGTATTAATATGCAAGAATGTGATGTGGTCCGGCAGTCTGTTCCAAAGGTATGACCCTCCTATTACGAAGGAATTGGCATATAAGGAGGTGGTGTAATTATGGATAAGGAGAGATTCAGTGCCGAGCTGATCTGCGTACACTAGTTTCAGCCGCAAGTATGAAGTTGGATTTTAAGTATTCAGGACAACCAGTTTTAAGTATTGTAAATGTAAGGTCACCCGCGAAATACTCTCTTCTAGCTTTTACTGTGAGCCACCCTAGCCGTTTACGGTACGGGGGTAACATGAAACATCCAGCGAATAGTACCAAAAACAAAGCCTATGCAAGCGTTCTGCGCCCGTTGAAGCTTCATGTCCTGTTCACCGGTTAGGTCATGATACGCAAGGCAGGCATAGTTAAAGTGAGGTAGAATAAGTGAGTGAACAAGTGATTTTCGGATGCAAAATGAAAGGGTGTCTAAGGGTACGAAGCACTTGTTGATAGATGTGTGACACTTGTCTTCCCCAGTTTAGGCCAGGAGTCAACAAGACACCTAAATTTTTAACTTCGTTGACAAAAGGGATGGAAGTGCCGTTAACCGAGACCATAGGTAAGGGGTCAGAATTGATTGATTGTCTCTGGTGGCCCAGTCGGCAATAGTAGAACAATCTTCCGATACTGTATTGATGGTATCAACCAGCTCATGCCGCTTACAACTTCCATAGATCTGTGTATCGTCGGCGTAGATCATGTGTCCGGTGAATCGTAGTACCCTGGAGACGTCATTGATGAAAATGGCGAACAATAGTGGACTAAGGACCGAGTCTTGAGGAACTCCAGCCCAAGCGGCGATCCAGTCTGATACGTTCCCACTCTTATCAATGACGGCCTAACATCTGTCAGCGAGGTATGAGATGAACCATTGTAAGGATTGATCACTAATTTTAAAGGAGCGAAGTTTGTGAATTAGAATGTCATGGTGGATCCTATAAAACGCCTTGGAAAATCGAATAGTATTAATATAGTGAAGCTAGAGTGATCCATTGCAAATATAACGCCAAGAACACCAAACCATGCGGTCTGAGTGCTGTGTCCCGTACTAAAACCAACTTTCCGTGGGATAAAAAGGTTGTGCTTTTCCATGCGATGAAGCAACTGCTTGGATAAAATTTTCTCTAACAACTTAGAACACTTAGACAATATTGCAATTGATCGTAGTTTTGATAGGTCGGATGGAGACGGTACTTTGGGTATAGGTGTTATGAGAGTCTGTTTCCAAAGCGCTGGATAGGATGCCCGGGTGATTGATGAATTAAAGATGTTTGTGAGTGGTTCGAGAATGGATGGACATGATAATGAAAAGTTCTTAATGGTTATGCCATCGAGCCTAAAAGTCTTGAACGTTTCCGATGCGAGAGCTTCAGAAACATCACTTGGGGTGATGTTGGTGAAATCGAATGAAGGAGTATTAGGTGGAGTTGTAGGTAAGACTAGTAATGGAAGTGCAGAAGATTAATGAGATGCACTGGAGACTGACGCAAAATAAATATTGATATTATTATGTGAACAATGAGTGAAAGCTGAGGTTGAACGAGAGGAACTATGCCTAGCCTGTTAAGGGAATTCCATAGGCGGTTTCAACGTCGTGTTTTGGTTATTTAGTTTGCATAATAAGAGTTCTTTGACTTTCGCAACATTGTGAGGACTTCAGTACGCAAGGCTCAATATTCGGTAAGAGGTAGTCCCCTGTCACGTGCCATCTTGTAAGCTCTATCGCCTTCTTTCATGGACTCGTGGATTTCGGATGAGACCCTTGGTTTTATGCGTTTGTTTATGAAAATGGAACGGAATGGCGCAAACTTATAGAGAGAGCACGTAACAGTGATATTGAAGTGTGATACCATTTGTTCAAGATTATTGACGTTAGATATATTACTAAGTTGGTTAAGGTTCGTAGATAAGTCTAGCAGATATTGAGCCCTTTTGAATCTACGGAAATCACGAATATAAAGTAATATGACGAGAGGTGTTCATCGTAATACTGAGAGGTATGATTAATTCAATTCTGTCATGTCCATAAGTAAAGGAGACATTCGATTTACTATAACTTACAATGCCTGCTGGCAAGTGCACTATGAATAGATCAAGCCACGTGTGAGATTCAAGACGATCTTTATTGATTATGTGATGAGTCTGTCCAGAAGGGACAAGATACAGTGCGTTTCATGGGATAATATCATACATGAATTTGGCTTCATATGAAGTAGTAGATAACATGTTACAATTGAAGTCACCCGTGACTACAATATTATTATAGCAGGTGAGAAAAATTGCAAGCTTGTTGAAAAAGTAATGCGGCATGGCTGTTTTAGGGAGCCTATAATCAGCAGCTTGTAGGAGAGAATCAGAATCACGGGTGACTTCAACTATAATATACTCAGGGACGCTGACATCGGGTGTCACTAGTGCCTTAACATAAGGAAAGTTCTTTATATAAATAGCACCCCCCCCCCCCACCCACCTGCACATCCCGAGGTATCATGTGGAACTAATGCGTACCCATCAATGGCCACCACGGAGGTATAATCGTCATCAAATAGTTTTTCGTTTCTGTTATTGCTATTATGCGTTTAGGATTCGCGTTAAGATACACTTCAACTTCTTCAAAATGAGTAGTTAGGACATTGACGTTCGCGTGCATTATTTCGATATTCACCAGGGGGTTACAGGGTGAGGGGTTGCCCGCATTTCTAAATACTGAGCAAGATTTTACGTTGCGCCTTTCGCATTGGACAAGATCTGAAAATTTTCTTGGCTATAGCATCTACTACTATTTCTAAATTCAATAAAATTGATCAAATTAAAACCATTGGTGCCATCGTTGCTGGTATCGGTATCCCCTCTACGAGCTTTCTACAGTATTAGCAGCCATGCGGTCGCCTTTTACACGCTGATCATCGCTGTCAGATTCCGCTAATATTTTTAACAAACTATTTTTATTTTTAACTCCTTGCCCGGTTATAGCTAACCTGATCCCTCTCTCGAAATGCTCTCCGATTTTTAACACTAAGTCTTCTTCGGATAGCTCGAGTTCTAGCTCCTTAGCTAATTCGAATATATAAATTGCATAATTCACGCGATTCATAGTGGCCGACGCGTACCACTGCCCGAACTCGACTTTTCTTTTCGCAGTTCGCTGCATATTGGAATTCCAATATCTCTCTTTAAATTTACTTAGAAAATCGTTATAACCCTCTATCTGGGCTTCTTGCAGGTACCACCGGTTATGAGCATCGTCAATCAGTGTGTGATATTACACATAGCGTTTCATCGGCATCGGGTCGTATTAATGAAAAATAATTTTCTAATTCAAATATAAATTTCATCGGTCTCTCCGACGGTAAACCTTTGAATTTGGGTATGTTTAATTTTATTTTTCTAGATGCTTCATTTCTATTGGTACCTGCCGAACTGGCACGTTTCTGGCAATGTTTATTGATTGAATTCATTTTTTTAAACTGTTTGTTCGTTTTTCTGACACACGTCATCTATTTGCGCGATTACGTATTTTTTCAACTCTCCGCCTCTCCTCAAATCTTTTGTTTAAATTCTCATAATTTATGTTCAAATCTGCATTTTTTGCTATTAAGATATCATTTTCGGTTTCTAAGATTCCGACGCCATCCTTTATAGAGTTTACTACCGACGTTTCACGTTGCTTGTCTACCGCGCTTTCATCTTGAACCTTTTTTAATATATCCGACAATGCATTTATACGCGCGTCCAGATCGACGTTTATCGCTTCAATACGCGATGTTTTTAAAGACGCTAACTATGACGGCTCTAAGTCTTTTTCTAAAATTGTCAGTTTATTCTCGAGTTCATCCTGCCTTTCGTCTAAGCATTTTAATTCCTCGGAAACGATTGTTCCTCATCGAGGCTACTCACCGGAGCAGTCGTTTCAAAGTCGGTCATAAATGCCCCGAGAATCTTTTATTTTGCTGCATTTTGCGCTTTTTGAAGCCGTTAATATAGTGCTAAAAGTATTGGTCGGTGTTTTAATTTTTTATAGGAGTGTAAGTATAAATATTGATTACGAAAATTTATTTTATTTCTAAGTTTTTTGCTTTACCTTACAAAAAATGGATTGAATTTACTCAATTTTTAAAGTGTTCACACAGCGCGTGAGCTCGATAAATTTCTCATCCTGCTCCTGCTGTATTTTTTCCGCATTAGAGAGATAGGTTATTATTTTTCCCGTTAATACTCCCAAGTAACTGCGTAATTTTTTGGTTTATACCGTTAATTTATTTATAACATTTAACACCTCATTTAACAACTCCCATAAATTTTGTGTATCTTAACGCTGAGGCTGTTTTTGCGTTTCCTGTCTTAAGTCCCTGTTCGGGCGCCAAATGTGACGGACATAAGCTGTTCCTTTTCTAGCCGTACTGACTCGAGAGAGTTCGCCGGAAAAAACCTCTGGGTTTGACTTATCCCCTTCGTGGTTACGATTCTGTAGCCGCCGTGATAGGAGCAGCAGGAGTGCAACAGTGTTTTGTTTTTTGATGTGCAACTCGAACCAGCGGAGGAGCTCGTTAGCTCTCCGCCGGGCAAGTAGACAAATTTTTCCGGGAAAAAACCCTGGAATCGTAGTCTCGTTCGGCACGATGGCCTCCACGAGCTATACTCTCAAGGAATTTGGGTAGCACGTCTCTCCCTCCAGTGGCTACTGAATGGAGTCCGGTGCGTCCAAATGGGGTAATCGGAACGGGAGAAGGTATAATACAATGATAAAACGTATTATTGTGACTGTTGGCTTATTTTGCGGATCGGTATTTTTAGGGTGGAGTGGGTTGAAGGTAGAGGGAAGCTAAGAGAGAGAAAACACGCGGTGAACAAGCAAAGGTTTGCTATATCACCGTGTGCGCACAAAACTGACTCGAGTTCTTAACTTGACTCCCGAGCGCGAGGCTCGCTTGATAGCTAGCCGCGGCTTGAGAAGTCAGAGAGAACTGAGAACTGCGCGGCCGAACGTCGGGCAATTTGAACTCGGGCCTACTCTCTCCATCTCATTCGCTCCCGTCTTCTCTCTCTTTCTAATCGCGATTCCACACTCTCGTATATTCGCGAATTCGCCGTGGACTGCTAGCGCGATTGCGTTACGTATGTAAGCGAGCAAATATTTTGAATTTACAATTTTTATACTCATCCTATGGATCTCTAATGGTATAAATTCATTATAGTTGTAATGTCTTTAACTAAACTGAATAATTAACAAGACACTGGGAAATATTATATGGTTACAAAAATGTAGTTTATTGAATAATATGGTACAGATATACAGGTATGTACAGTAACATATATATTCGCCTTAGACGTGGTGTACGGTAGTGCGGCTAACACAAGAGTGCTATATACTCAATGCGCACGCTGTACGCAAAACTCACACATACACACACTCACACTTGCTCGCGCGTCGTGTTCGCTTGTTCTATATATATATATATATATATATATATATATATATATATATATATATATATATATATATATATATATATATAACAGAGCGGCATCTATGCTCGCTGTGCGTGCCTCGTTTATACCTAATACGGTATACTACAACTTTCCGCCTTTTTTAAGATTTGTTCAGACGCGGAGAACGACGAACAGGTACATTGGTTTTTCGCGGTTTTACAATTTCATCAATGTGCTTCTTGGCTAACGCATCGTTACAGTCTTTCACTAGAAACGTAGAAGGAGACACTTTCTTAACCACTTCTCCTGTCACTCTCTTCTCACCTCTGCCACGATGGTTATCAAATAAAACTGTATCACCAACACTCACATCATTTTGTCTTGCACCTGCTTTCGCCACTATTTGCGCTCGTTGTTTCTTTTCTACATTCGCTGCTACATTAGTTTTTAACAAATCGAATCGCGCGCGCATGTCACGCTTATACATTAATTGCGCAAATAACGCTTTAAAAACTTCGATTAACCTATAAGCTTTCGTATTATTTTTAAAGTTTATTACTTCTGGCCATTTCGAGTGTGCATCAATAACCACTAAATACATATCTCCGTAGAAGGACCTAAGAAATCACAATGCAGGCGATGTGATACGCGGTCAAGCCAAGGCCATGTGGTCAATGGTGTTTGCTGTGGCTTTATCTGTTCTACTAAGCAAGTTGTACAATTAATTACAAAATTTTCAATATCTTTATCAATACCAGGGCACCACACGTATGATCGCGCAAACATTTTGATTTTTACGATCCCCATGTGCGATGCATGCAGCTCTTTTAATACTCGGGACTGCATTGATTCTGGTATTATCGCACGTAATCCCCAAAATAAATAGCCTTTATCAATATTTAATTCTAATCTTTTTGAATAGTACAATCTTTCATTTTTGGACAATTCTTTCACATCTGACCAATCGTTTAACGTATATTTAATTATATTACATATCGTTTCATCTATTTTATTTTCATGCGCCAGCATTTTGCCGTCCATTAAGTCTATTTCGTTCTCAAAAAAATAAACAGGCGAAAAATCCTCTTCCGGCAGTTCCGTGTTATCTTCGATCGGCAATCGCGATAACGCATCACAATCCGCGTTTGTCTTCGATTTTATGTACTCAACTTTATATCTAAATCCTGATAAATAATAAGCCCAGCGTTGCAATCGACTATTCGCGGTCGCTGGTATACCTTTTCTCGGACCTAAAATAAACTGTAAGGGCTGGTTATCGGTTTTCAAAATAATTTCTTTACCAAAAATAAACTGATAAAAACGTTTAAATCCGAATATTATAGCCATTGCTTCTTTATCAAGTATTGTCCGATTCAACTCTTTTTTTGAATTCTTTTGCGACGCGTACGCGATTGGTTTTTCCGTATTGTCCTTATATTTATGCGACAAAATTGCTGACAGCCCATATGATAACGCGTCACACGACAACACTATCTGCTCGTTCGGATCGTAATTAGCCAATACGCGCGGCGATATCAATTCATTTTTCACCCATTCGAAAGCTTTTTCACAACTCTCATCCCATACAAACTCACTCGCGTTTGCACAAGCATATAACGGTTTTAAATTATACGATCTATCTTTCAAGAAGCGTGCATAAAAATTTATTAATCCTAAAAATGAGTTTAATTCCTTAACATTACTTGGTTGTGGTGCTTTCACCATCGCTTCAACTATAGACTTTGCCTTGTGCAAGCCATCTTTATCGATTACAAATCCTAAAACCGCGATTCTTTCCTGCAAAAATTTACATTTCTTATTCAACTTTAAACCGCATTCGATTAATCGTTCGCATACTTCCCCAGTTCTCTTAATATTTTCGTCTTTTGTGCGACCCATTATATAAATGTTATCAATATAAGCTATTACACCATCAATCCCGCTTATATCTCTACAGTTCTTTATGTGTTACAATAGTTAGTAAGTCTAAACAACTTTCATGCACCGGAAATTGCATGTAACAATGAAACATATCAAGTTCAGTAAAGTAACAGCCGCCTTGCTTACATGCGAAAATTTCATCTATCGTGTGTAGAGGATATTTATCAATTATTATACTTGGATTCAATGTAAGCTTAAAGTCTCCGCATATACGCAAGTTGCCGTTACTTTTAAACGTCAGTACGATAGGTGTCGCCCATTCGCTAATCTTGACTGGTTCTAAGTGTCCAAGTCCGCATAATCTCTCTAATTCATTTTCAATTAACACTCTTAAAGCATGCGCGACGGGTCTACATTTCATCACAATAGGTCGCGCACCTTCTTTTAAATAAATTTTAGTTTTACTTTTATTATATAATCCCGGTTTATCAGTAAAAAGATCTTTATACGTTTTAAAAAAATAATCAGCCATTTCAACAATTTTTATTTTATTCAACAAACTTTTAGCGTTAATGTTTTTTATCTCTAACGGCCAATAGCCAAATGCTGCATGCCACTGTCTACCAATTAAAATCGGTCCGTCACCCGACATTACGTAGCAGTATAATATACATTTCTTTTCATTAAACTCAACTTTTAGATTTTTTATCTGTCCCAGCGGACACAAGACTTTATTATCATAGGTGTGCAGTTTAGCATTTGTTTCAATCATTACCCCGCGAAAATACTTTTCTTTTTCGACTTCAGAAATTATCGTCGCATATGTGCCCGTGTCACGACAACATCAACGTACATAGGTTCGGCGCGCGCGCATTCATTACCCACACACACACTTTTATACGTACGCTCGTTGTCAGTCTTAATATTGAAGAAGTCGCGATAGTGGTATGGCTCCCTCTCCTTTTCTTGTTCTTCTGCTCAGTCGCTGCTTTCTTCCAGCTTGTTGACACTTTTTCTTGGTGCTCCGTTCTTCTTCATGCATGCTCGTTCTAGATGTCTCTTTCCACCGCAGTGATCACATGTTTTATCTTTGTACCGGCAGTCAGAGCGCACATGATTTCGCCCACCACAACAATAACACACAATGTCCGGTTTGTTTTGATTTTGCGGGCGCTGCTGGCTGCCGTGCTTCTTACTTGTTTCGAAGTACAGCTTACCCGGTGTCTTTCTGTTGTTATTCGCGCTCTTGCTTTTATACCCTTGCTTGAGCGTGAAAACATCTTTTTGTGTGTTTCTTTTTTCAAGTGTATTCACTGCACTTGACGCGTTTTTCACCGCTGCTTCTCTAGCGATTGCCTCTTTCAACGCGAAATCGAACGTGAGCTTTTCCATTTTAAACAGAGAAATGCGCGTTTCATCATCGCGCATTCCCACTGCAAACTGATCTCCTAGAGATATTTGTAAATCACTAAATCCACAATTAAGCGCAAGCTTTTTTAATCTCGCGTTAAACTCTGCCACTGATTCACTTGGCGTTTGCTTAGCTTGGTTAAACGTATATCTTTCTATCAATTCCGAAGGCTTAGGTTTTAGATGTTTTGTCATCATATCTAGTAAATCATTATAAGGTGTATCCGCTAATTTCACCGGTGCGCATAAGCTTTTCATCAACTTATATGCTTTTTCATCAAGTCGCGAAAGTAACTCTGCTGCCTTGTCAGCGTCTGCTATCTTTTTGACTTTTTTCCGAATTTCTAACCGCTCGACAAATATTTCCCAGTCATCTTTTTCTAAACAGAACTCTAAGCCTGTCTTACCCGACATGTTACTTTCTTTGTCGGAATCGGAAGCGGAATAAAACGTGTCGTCGTCGTTCAGAGTATCGATCGGTTTGGTTTGTTGTTGTTTCCTTTCTTGAGCCTCGCTTGCGTTCGCTGCTAAATTCGCGCTCGCGTGACTCTCCAAAGTGCCTGCTGGATTCTCGGTTTTAACAATAGTGAGCAACGTCTTTCGAATGTTCTCAAACGTTTCGGTATCGTCGACTTGAATGCCATGTTTTCTTAATTCTTCAGATAATTCTACTTTGTTTTAATTTATATATCCAACTAACTTTAACTGTTTCTTCTTTGTCTTTATTATGACTCATTAAAACTTTACAAGATAAACGTTTTATTTAAACAATCGCACCTTTCTACGATCATATAATCACTCAACCAATACGAATTTTCAAATAAATTTTCTCACCTTAAACTCAATTTTATGTGTGCAGTGCACCTTTCTGCATCTGCGTAAACAATATAAATACTTTTTTTCTACTATTACGAATTACAGCGTTCGCTTGAACTTAACAAGATGAAAAATAAAAATTTCTAATCACAATTTTCAATTTTATTGACCATACATGTGCCTTTTAACTTGCACCAAACTCAACTTTTCTCAACTTTTCACAACTTTGTTTCGCGTACCGTGTACTCTCCCGTTTGAACGTTTCTATACTTTTTCTCACCGAACACGTGCTTTCACTTATCACTTGCACACGCATTTTCAAAAATCAAGCATCCTCGTCGCCATAATTGTAATGTCTTTAACTAAGCTGAATAATTAACAAGACACTGGGAAATATTATATGGTTACAATAATGTAGTTTATTGAATAATATGGTATAGATATACAGGTATGTACAGTAACATATATATTAGCCTTAGACATGGCGTACGGTAGCGCGGCTAACACAAGAGTGCTCTATACTCAATGTGCACGCTGTACGCAAATCTCACACATACACACACTCACACTTGCTCGCGCGTCATGTTCGCTTGTTCTATATATATAACAGAGCGACATCGGCTATGCTCGCTGTGCGTGCCTCGCTTATACCTAATACGATATACTACAATAGTTATAATAAATTTTAATAATTTGGTGTTAGTACAGGCCGTCTCAAGATACAGACAACAATAATAATTATTTAGTGTTACTTTACTACAAATACATAACAGCTGCAGTAAAACCCATATTTAAGAAAAATAACATAAAACAGATAAACAAATCAACAAATAAAATTACTGACCTCATAAAACTAGGGAAAGACAAAATAGACACAATTGACACTAGCCACGTAGTATACAAAATTGACTGCAACGAATGTCCAGCTACTTACATTGGACAAACATCAAGACAGCTAAAAATCCACACTAAAGAACATGATAAATGCATTAAAAATAAAAACACAAGATCCCACGAGGTGTGGGGCTCGACTAGGTGGGTCCTTATTTCTACAAAGTTTTAAAAAAATATTTTTTTAATAATACACAGGCAACAACTTCAATTTGTTTATTATAGATAACATCTCTAGTCAATGCAGTGCAATTGTTGTTTTTTTTTGTTTATTTTTTCAGAAATTGGTCTATCGTTTTCACGTAAGTTATTAAAATATATCTATCTAAACAACGTACACACTCGAACCGTTCCCATTTTGCTCCGGCTGGAGACGCTGGAGAATTGCTGGATCGATTAATCCCAGCCAAGCCTGGGCCACTCGATTTCACAAACTTAGTCAAATATGATCTCGACGTAAACACTTGCCGGCCAATTAAACAGAAGTATTATCCTGTATCTAAGAAAATACAGGAGAAAGTGCATGCGCAGGTCAACAAAATGCTGGAAGACGGTATTATCGAGCGTTCCGTAAGCGGTTGGTCCAGCCCAGTCGTTACGATCAAGAAATCGAGTGGTCAATATCGTTTCTGTATCGACTATCGGAAGCTAATTGCCGCGACGAAACACGACCCATACCCGCTACTGGATATGGATACGATTCTGAGCAAGCTACAGCGAGCGTGATATATCCCAACAATCGCCCTAAGTAGCGCGTACCACCAGATAAAGGTCAGGAATACAAGTCGGTCACTTACCGCTTTTACGGTGCCGGGCTGGGCTTCTTTCATTGGAAACGCCTCCCGTGCGGTCTTACTGGCGCACTGGTTTTGAAGCTTAGCTTGATTCCTTAATTACACCTGACCTTGAACCATACTGTTACTGTTATCTGGACGATATAATTGTATACACAGAGACGTTCAAGCAACATTTAAAAATGCTCTAAATATTGCTCGGCCGCATAAAAGATGCTTGGTTAACTATCAATCGCGAGAATAGCGTATTTTGTCAAGAGGAGGGTAAGTATCTCAGCTTCATCGTCAATCGACATGGTTTTCGGTTCAATCTGGACAAGATTGCCCCAATCAACAATTTCCCTGTACCAAAAACACTAGCACAACTGCGAAGGTTAATGGGCATGGCGTCCTGGTATCGCAAATTCCTCAACAATTTTGCAACGATAGCCGAGCCGTTGACTCGCTTAACAAAGCAAAATATTAGCTATCGTTGGGCCGAGAAGCAACATAGTTCATTCGATCAAGTTAGAACGCTCATTACCTCTACTGCGGTCCTACATCGGTTCGATTTTTACCAAAAATTCTGCATCCAAGCCGACGCCTCAAATTCGGGGTTCAGGGCAGTGCTAACCCAGATAATTGACGGCGAAGAGAAAGGCTTGGCTTCCGCCAGTCGTATACTGTCAGCGGCCGAAAGAAACTATAGTGATACTGAGCGCGAATGCTTAGCGGTGCTGTTCGCCATCCGTAAATTGCGGCCCTGTGTGGATGGAACTCAGTTACAAGTAGTAACCGATCATAACAGTTTAAAGTGTTTATGTAACCTCCGCAACCACACGAGGCGTCGCGCGCGCTGGTCTCTGGAACTCCACGGACACGAGTACACTGTCGAGTACCAAAAGGGTACCCTGAACGATGTCACAGACGCGCTTTCTTGCATGTACGAGAACGAGTGCCCTGACGTCGCAAGCGCAGAAATCGAGGAGAATACGCGCGACAATTGGTACAATAAAACGAGAGACCAAGTTCGTGCGCAGCCACATGATTTCCCCTAGTGGAAAGTCGTGGATGGGCGACTCTACACGTACCGCCCCGACCCGTCGATCCACGAAGTTTTCGAGGATGAAGACCCAAAGTGCAGCAGCTCGAACTTTCAGAACAAATGGGTGCACACAATTTTTGACGACCATGGGAGGTAATCGCGGCTGACATAATGGGTTATATGCCAAAATCACCTCGTGGTTATTGGGTTATTGGGTTATTGTTACCTATGTCTGCTCATTTTTCAAGATATGTTCACTCTATGGATAGATTGCGTGCCTATCCGAAGAGCGAACGCTCAAACGCTAATCAAACATCTCAACAAGCGCGCGTTTGTACGGTTCGGAGTACCAAAAGTTCTTCTAACGGGTAACGGAACTGAGTTCCGGAATAAAGCAATGGAACAGTTCCTAAGTGAAAATAATGTTCATCACACAACACTGCCGCCGTACAATCCGCAACCAAACACCATTGAGCGAATAAATCTAGTGATAAAAACGGCAATTTTTTAGTATATTGGGGAAAAGCATTTGAAATGGGACATCCATATCGCTGAATTCGCTTTTGTACTAAACGCCGTAAACAGGAATCCCTGCAAGCGTTCTCTGCGATGCTAAACTTTGGCCGATAGCCAGTTTCGCCGAACTCTCTACCGAGAGGAAGACGAAATGGCGGCCGAAGCAGTTGAGCGCGAAGCCGTTGAAGACTGGTAAAACCGAATGAGCATAATCGGCGAATGACGTGAATGGGCGAACGAAAATGACAAGAAAGCGCAAGCTCGCCAAGTCAAGTACTTCAATGAAGGACATCGCGATGTTTAGTACGAAATTGACGACAAAGTCGTTCGTCGGAACAGAGTGCTCTCGTCAGCTGCACACGGTATGACTGCAAAATTAGCACCAAAATATGCAGGCCCCTTTTACACCTCGGAAGAACTCGGACGCAATATTTACAAGTTAGTCGACGAGGAGGGGGAAAGTGACGGTCCATCGCACACCAAGCACTTATAAAAGATTTATGAAGGCTGGGTAGAAGGCCTTAGGGGTTGAGAAGAAAGAAGAGCAGCTACGAGAACCCCAGAAGCTGCCGGCGTCTGAGGCACGCTTGCCTAAGAAACGCAGGCATCCAAACAAAAATGCGGGTCACCGTAAGTCGAAGCGCGAAAACGGTCCGTCAATGAGAAAAGAAAACCGTAGGCGATTCAGCGTTAATGTCAAGCAAAACGACCGAACACTCAAAACCGAACGAAAACGCCACCGAGAAGCGTGCGCGCGGCCGTTCGGAAGGCGCGAAACATCACGAAATCACGGAACCTGCTAGTTTGTCGCCCCGCAGAACACGGGCGCAGCATCAGCGCGACGAATAACTTTCAATTGTACCATAAACACCCTCACCCATTCCTTAACCCATACATAAAACCATCATTCATATCATTACAATATCATTCGTCTCCTCACAGGTTATCACCACCTGCGAGCGAACGAAACGACTATGGACAGTCAACAAGATTACGCGAAGAGGACGGCGCTGAGGGAGGGGCCCCGCTAGACGAGCGCTCTTGGACGCGCGTAAGGAGGCCGCGCAAAATCGAGAGAAAGAAGAAACAGAGTAGCTTGAGAAGGAGGAAAGAAACCAACCTCTGGAAGAGCGCGACCTCTAATGACGTGTAATGGTTCGAGTGATCAAATAGACTTTTATCAGAATTTTAAGTTTTAAAATGAATTTAAATAATCGAAAGGGGCATTAAAAGGTTTTGAAACCATTTATTATGAAAAATTCAGAAAATTTTCTAAAAAATCCTATGTTGCTTTTTTTACGAGATTTAATTTTTTAAATAAATGGAGATTGAAATTAGCTAAAAAATGTAAAAAATGACTACATGCTCATATTTAGCTTTGAGCAACTTTCGACTTAAGGAGACGTCGGATACCGACAGTAGATTCCTACTATCCTACACACGTATTTCGTTATTTATTTACAAAGTAAATTGTTTAATCACAAAATAATAGCTGTCCCCAATTTGTTTTACAGTAACCTAATTATATGTCCAAGCTGGTTTCATATGATTGTTTCGTTTTCCAGAAAACTTTGACAAACTTAGTATGTAAAGGTTAATCTCCACGTAGTTAGCCCTCATAGTGTGTCAAAGTTTTCTCGAAAACAAAACAATCATATGAACCCAGCTTGGACATATATTTAGATTACTATAAAACGAAGCGGGGACAAGTATTATTTTTTCAAAAAAATGATTTCTCTTAAAATTATGAATGAAAACTCAATTAGACAAGGACAGAGATATCCGGCGTCCCCTTAAGGGTTTCAAAAAGTCTAAAAAAATTCACATACATTCTACATACCAAGACAAACATTTTTACCGAAGATTTATTATCGAGCCTGTTATAATATAATACATAAAATTTTACTTACTGATCATTGTTGTAGATAGTACGGAAATAGTGTTACAATACAATTAAAAACCGATTTTATTTTTCCTCCACATTATTAAAGAGGTTTTCTTAATATGTGCATGAAAAAGGCCCTTTTCCATGCTTGCCAAGCGAATGCAAAATTGAGCATTACAAACGTCTTCGCCTGAGCGGGATGCAATCATTTCCTCCCGCTCCTGAATTTCTTAGGTCTAGTGGATGACTCGTAATGCCTATTTCCCCATTCCCTTTGCACGCAGGAAAAAGGCCCTATTCACACACTTATTAAAAAAATACGATGTATACGCGGGTGGAAAGGGTATTTTCAGACTCGGATGATCATTTGAGAACGAGTGGAAGTTGAGGGCGTCGAAGGCCTAGAAAAAGCCCATTTTTTCCCCTTGATGCACAATGTACTATCATAGAAAGTAGCATATACCTTATTAACAAGATTTATAAGTCTATCAAATTGTCTAACGTTTAAGTGTATTGTTTCAATTTTTTGCTGTCTGGTGCCTTTCAATGGTTTAAACTATCAAGTTTTATTTTATTACCTGTCTGAGATGTAATCAGTTTCCCTACCAGTCTGAAGTTTAAGCTTTTTAGATTCAATGATTTCTAATAATTGCTTTCCCTCAACTATCTAAAGTTAATCTTCAAATTTATAATTATTTTCGAATCTCATTTAACTCTCCCTGTCTATGGTTCAAGACTTTTATTTTCAATTATTTATAAATCTCGCTTTCCCCTGACGGATTATGGGAGTAATAGCGTATAAATGATTAAAATATATAAACTGTTATAATAGTGTATACCTATGTATATATAAATATGTACAATTAAAAATTGTTGGAAAATAAAAATAACTTCATTTATATTATAATTAGTAATTTATTAAAATATAATTAAATAATTAAATAATATAATAGATAATATATTTTTCTGCTAATACCACCGATAAAGAACATTAATATACAAAACTTAACAACCTATTTTTTATGTAAATTTTCTTCTGTGTTTATATTTATTTGATACGTTAGCTGCCTCATTCGCGTTGTCAAATATTATTATATTAAATATTAAATATATTATTATAATAGTATTTTATAGAGTAAGTTAATATATCTTGCGCATGCTTTGTAGAAGGAAATGAGAAGTGATATGTATCAAAGATTTCATCAACAGTAGTGGAATAGATATCAACTGAGCATGCATGTTTCGCAAAACAAGATTCCAAATGATCTATCATTTTGTAGAACTTTATATTAGCATGAATAAGACTTCTGTGAGACTTTAATTTTACTAAATAAATTAAATGACTCCATTGATCACTCAGAACAATCCATCTTTTATTAGATTAAAAGTTTGCGACGTTTCGGGAGCCATAATACGGTCGTAGTGCTATGGAATGAAATTTACCACGGGAGACGTTAGATTTAGGATATGTAACCTGATATGTACACTTATTATCGTGACACAAATTTCTCTGCGTGGCGTTTATCTTCTATCTTTATTCGCTCGAAAACTAGCTCTATCTTTCTAGCGTATGGTAGTTGACTCCTGGGTGGGAGGTGAATCCACTTCTCCCAGAATCTACTCGGCTTGACCTTTAGTTGTATTTCCATAATTGTGAACCCAATCGTGTCATGGTACGACTTCTTAATATAATCTTGGACGAACGGAAGTTATACGGCCCATGCAAAATATCGAGAAGATACTAATGTTCGAAAGAAACGACCTATTTCCTTATTAACCTGCTCTACAGAGTTACTCTGTGAATGCCTGACTGATGAAGACACTGGAGTTATACCGACATCCTGTGTAGGCGTTTTGACCAGGTTTTTGCCATAAATTTCGTCCCATGGTCCGATATAATTCTACTTGGTTTTCCTTATTTTGGAATAAAGTTTGTGAATATTCGATGTAGGATCGTCCGGAAGTATGCTCGCTTAATTGCATACTGCACTATAAACTTTGAAAAAACATCTAAGAATGCTAAGACATATTTAACATTACCTCTGCTGGTCGGGAGTGAATCACAAAAATCGATAGAAACTTCATCTCCTGGGCCTTTAGGAATAATCGGCGAAGAAGTGGCGGTCATTGCTCGTGTATATGTTTTGTTGCACGGGCATGAGTCACAACAGCGTATTTTACGAGCCACTAGCTTTGTAAGTTTTGGGAAGAAAAAACTTTTCGATAACATTCTGATACATTTGTTCGCGCCTAGGTGTTCATAGAGTTCGTGGGTTTCTATGATTAATCTTACTATCATATATTTTGTTAAAACTACTCGCTTCTCTCCTTCTTCTCCCTTACTCACGATTTCTATGATTCTATGTGATCAAGTGTGCTGGGATTGTAAGACAGCGATATGCTTAAAGTCCCTCGTGACTTCTTTAGACGGTTTATGTGTGAGAATTATGGAGATTAGGGCTTCGTTATCTCTCTTCTCTCTATCTTCGGCAGATATACGGCTCAGCGTAGCTGCTACTATGTTTTTACTACAGAGAACATGGATAATTTCTGGGTCGTAGTCTTAGATGGCTAGAATCTATCGTATAAGACGGTCATTTAATAGGCGAGTTGATAAGGGCTTTATGATCTGGTTCAGTTTGTACCTTTGACAACCACTGCAGTGATGCAGGATCGAAAAGACCAGAGGCTATATAGAACTATTAATTTTCCTGCTCACCGCATCAATCTGCGATTTCCACTTCAACTTTGAATCCACGACCACCCCGAGGTTAGTTACTGTATCAATAAAGGGAAAAAAGATGTCATGCAACTCAATGCGCGAAACCTGCAAATCACGAACCTTGTTAATGTTATAATTTGAGTAAAAAATAATTTATTTTGTCTTATTGACATTAAGACGCAGATCATTCTCCTGAGCCCAAACCGTGTACAGCTCGTGTAGCAGCAGACAAATATCGTATACCCTCACGAATACCGTCTCTGGTAACGTGAGTGTAGGTCTGCAGATCGTCTGCGTACAGCAAATACTTTACACTGTCATCTGTAAGTACGTCACGTAAATCGTTGAGGTAGATACTGAACAGAAGGGGACCCAATACAGAGCCCTGTGGAACACCACATTTAGTTGCAAATCAATATGTTTCACCGTTTGATGCCACAGTGTAACGTTTCTGGAGAAGCCCAATCTGATCAGTTTTCGCAGCAGTTTCGATGGAGAAATCACGCCAAAAGCATTGCTAAAATCAAACATCAGCAGGATGATTATATTTATCATTTTTTTTTTCCGAGTTGATGCCTGATCTAATGTCCTCGGTCAGTTTAAGAAGTGCAGCCTCCCTGTTATTGAACTTCCTAAATCCCGTTTGAAGCGGGTCAAGGATTTTCTTGTCTGATAGAAATGCTACTATCTCGTCGTGGACAATCTTTTCGAGGACCTTAGAGAGAAAGCTCAAAAGTGCAATAGGACGAAAGTCCGTGACCTCTGATGGATTTGCTGTCTTTTTAAGTGGCACTAAATGAGTCTTCTTCCAGGCCCCCGAAAAGACCCCACTAGCCAGAGAGGTATTTTAAATCACGGATAGATAATGACCGATTATAGGAAGACATTTAGCAACTACACTCTGGGGAATGCCATCTGCACCTTTTGCTTGAGAATTAAAATGAGCAACAGCCAGTAGAACGTCGAAAAAATATATCTCTTTGAAAGAAAAACCAGAATCGCCGGCTGATGCAATAATATCATTAAGGTATTCCTCGGAATTTTTCCGAAAAAACAGATACTCTCACAAAGTGTGTATTCAGCTCATCCAGAGTATAACAGTGCAAATTCTCGCGTGATCTTACCAGCAGTCCGAGGCTACGAAGTTCTTACCAGATATCCTTCTTATAGCTTGGGGACTCAAAAATATGATTCTGAAGAAAGGCATCCCGTGCATTCGCGGTGTATTGCTCGGCTAGTGAAGCAATATGATGATGAGGATATTATATGCAGGGAGGATGCCCCTTTCTCTTTGATATAAACTGCTTGAGAAGGGCTAGTTGATCGATTGCCTCAATGAGGTTACTACTCAAACACTTAAGTCTACTGTTCACGTCAATAGATGAATTCTCAATATATGTCCAGTCGGCACTTGCCAGGATCGAAAGCAGGTTATCCTGCTTTATTGACTTGAAGTTGCTGTTAGTGAAATTGATGGGATCAGGGGACTTTGCCACATGGGACCATATTAAGATCGGTTACAACATCAATAATGTTATGGTCGCTTGGGAAAGACGCTAAAAAATGAATCAAATTTAATATAATGTCGCTGTCGTCAACAAAATTAACATCAATCCATATGATTTGATTATGTGGTGAGTCGCACCATGGTTCACCAGCTTCATGTTTTGTTCACACACTAGCTGTATAACGAATTCAGCATCATCCAAATCTGTCAGCATGTTCACATTCAGATCGCCCATTATAATTCTGTTCTTACAATTTACTGCAATCGTACTACCCGGGGAGACAGTACCCATGAGATGATTCACGATGGCAATGTTATTATTATTCAAACTTAAATTATTGTTATTACTAGTATTACCATTATTATTTTTATCCAAGTTATTGTTTATATTGCTATTGCGATCAATACGATCTTCAAGTACCCACATTCTCTCAACCATGGCCGCATATCTATTATCAGTCAAGTTGCGTCCATTTTCAAATTCCACCAGCCTTGCATCTTGATGGACTAGTCTGACCTGCATGGTGGAAAATCTTTATGAGCCCAAATAAACTTAGACGCTTTATTTGGAAAATTAGAGCTGTTTTACCATGGCTGAAAGGTTACTGACGTACTTTTCTAACCTACTTATTGTGATTCCATTGTCTTTTCCGGTTGTGTTGACGTATTTAGAATAGTTTTCGTTATCCACTTTAAAAATGCTGTCAACATCGTGGCGGGTTTGCTTAGCAGATAATGGTGATAATTGTGATATTGTTGATGATGCTGCAGATTCCTGTAGATCGGCAACTCATCATAAAGATGTAATTGACGGTGTTGATGCATGCAGAGGTTGGTCAGAGTAGTTCATGAACTCACTCTGATCAGCATTCTGCCTTTCGCTTCCTCTTATTTGTTGATCACCGATGTGCAAGTAAGAGAGCTGAGATGCTGCTGCGGAGAGGTACAGT
Organism: Gastracanthus pulcherrimus; assembly: GCA_949152435.1. Taxonomy (NCBI): domain Eukaryota; kingdom Metazoa; phylum Arthropoda; class Insecta; order Hymenoptera; family Pteromalidae; genus Gastracanthus; species Gastracanthus pulcherrimus. The sequence continues at coordinate 97,439,013 of OX424576.1, forward strand.
TTAGTGATGTTAAGTTGGGGCTCGCTTTCTTCTTCTGCAGGCTAAACTAGGTTATTATCGCCTTCTTCCTCGCTCCCCTTATTAATCTCATCGCAGCTTCCGGTTTCAGCTGGTTCTTCGCGCGATAGAGAGCTGCTAGAGTGTTTACCTGGTTTCGCGAGCTCTACGTATTCTTTACAAAACATCTCCTTGTTTTTGCTCTTCGAAAGCGTTATGAGGCTCATGCAAGCAGCATCACACATACGGTTGCATTTGTTGCATGAGTAGAAAATTGCATTGTTCCGGGGATTGCGGTTACAGACCGCACATGCTTGTCCCGATACCGTGTTGCCCTCTAGTGTCAAAGCATAGGAAAAATTTTGGAAAACACGTCGAGTGTAGAAAGAACCAGACAGAAATATTATTCTTCAGTGGAAAAGAATGAACAAGAGTTTAAAAGATTTTAAAATTCCCGGGGTCAGTGAGTAACGTGCTATCATCAGTTGATGAAGCCAGGTAACAGTGCTTACAAATACTGCCATCTATCGGCGGGGGCAGGAAAATTTTGCGCAGCGGAGTTGCCAGATGATGTTTGCGCAGTAGAAAACAGAGGTAGATAGATAAGACTTAAAAAAATTTTCCTACCCTTTCTCCCTTTCGGTAGGTTTTATAGTGGTGAGCTTCTTCAGAATGCTGGGACTATTAACTCACTCAAATACACTCCATACAATTGCTAACAATTCGAGTTCCATGGCGAAATAATTAAATTCTGCCCCTTTCAGGAAACGACTGGCTCAACAGACCAACTGAGGCTCATTTCCTAATTTTTTTATATATAAGCCCCAAATGTATAATGATTTGAATCTGTGGCCAACACGAAAGGTTGTTTCTTAGATGGGTGGTATAGAAAAACTTCGTTTCCAAATCGTTATTTCACCTTTTCAAATTTCTCTTCTTCTTTCATGCCCAAACACCATTTATATCTTTCTTTAGTTGTTCTAATAGAGGGTGGATTTCATGCATGAGGCTACTAGTAAATTTCGAGGAGAAGTTAAGCAAGCCTAAAAAACCCCTAAGCTGTTTTTGGTTTCGCTGAGCTGGGAAATTCCATATAGCTTGGATTTTGATTGCGTCCGACCTTATACCATCCTTGGTAAGAATGTGACCTAGAAACTTTATTTTTTCCCCACAAAAATTTATTTTTCCGTAATTGGTTGTCACAGAATCGAACAGAATCTCAAGATGAATGAGGTGATCTCTAAAATTCTCTGAAAAACATATCCAGTCATCGATATATTAGATAGAAAATCTTGCAGCCCTCTCAAAGTATCCTCTGCGGCCCTGAAAAGTACAGCCATACACACTTTAGTAACAAAGGGAACTACACAATGTTGATAGGTTTATCCTCTATGTAAAAAATGCCGTATAGGGTCTAGAAAGTATGTATTAAATACCTGATCCATATTTTCTGGACCATCGTGATCTTTGTCCAAATGTTTATTTAACTCCCGCGCGTCAAGACATAAACGTTTTTCTTTATAACGGAAACTAGAAGACTGATATATGCGCTTGTCGAGCGTTCTATTATACCTAAACTAAGCATCCGTTGTATTTCTAGGTCTACTTTATCACGGTGTTGTAAAGGCATAGGGTACGACTTGTGAAAATATGCAGATTTATCTTTTACATTAAATTTGTATACATATGACAAGAAAGAACCCGGTCGTTTACTAAAGGTATGGCGGTACCTTACGATTAGATCGCGCAACAAATCTCTATCCTTTTCCCCCGTGAACTTAACAATTTGTTTTCAATTAACTGGTCTGTAAGCTACTCTTCTTCTTGTTTATGTTAGTGTAGAACATAGTATAGAAACATATTTCCCGAGAATCAAGTAATTTGACTACCCGTATCAACTAGAGTGTGCTTGGTTTGCATATTTTTATACTCTAATCTTCTTCCGATAAGAGGAAATCACGCGTGGAGTTAAAAATTGAATTGATTTAGGTTTGTAGAATTTCTTTGAATTATAAGAGAGAAATTGTTTTAAAAGACGTATATTATACATTGTGCCGAAAACAATAAATTTCCTTTTGATAAAATGAGTTATATCTGTGGAAGATACTCTTTCCGAGACTCGCGGCACAATGCTTAGCAGTTTTCCGCCTCTGGTTGTTCACGATCTTGTTCGTTAAAGGGTTCTACACCGAGCTCCTTTGCTCGAGGTGCACGCGATTTCACCTGGGCTTGTTATGGACGAGCGATATTTTGGTTAGTTTTCCGAGACCTACGCGGATATTCTTCTCTCCTTGTGGCTGAGTAATTCAGTTGTTTTTCCCCCCTAGAGTAATTTAAAATTATCTGAGTGACCTGCTTGTTCGCGAGACCGTGGAAAATTCGACATAACGAGAGGTTGTAAAACTTGAATTTAACGTACCGACTTGATCTAACGTATAAAAGAGAGAAAGCAGTTGGTTAATTGTGTATACCTTTACTAACAATTGAAAGTTATACCTGTTTGACAAAATGACGAGAAAATTTTTCGACTACTAAATTTTCTTCTGGCACATCAGAGAACATTTGTACATCGTTATAAAGTCTTAAGACGTATTCACTACGACTAAGATTTTCTTCTTCACGGTATTATCCAAATTCAAGGTCTCTATTCCAGTACCGCGCTATGAAGCGCTCACGGAACTCACGAACACTAGTTACCTAGTATCGGATATACTCCCACCAGTCTTGCGCTAGACCCCTAAATGCCTGTTCAGCAACGAATTTGAAACTATAACCGGATGCTCCCGTAGCTTCTAAATAGTTTATAAGGCAGCCTAAAAATCGCATAGGATGATCATATGCCGCCGCGTTAAATATTGGCATTTCTAATTTTAGATTCCAATTCTCTCGGAATGTGTTCTAATGGGCGAATGAATTTTTTGAGTTTCTTTCCATAAGTTTGTTGATCCCCTGTCATATCCATGCATGTCTTCGAGATGTAAGCTACATCGCGTACATTTTGTTATATAGCCTTCCCGCTCGCATTGGCCTGCTCTGCAAGGCGAGTGTTCAAGTGATACAGTCTCTAGCATAACTCATCTACTGTATCTATCCGCGTTCTCAACGTCTCAGTTCAATTTTTGAGATAGTGATCCCTTGATCTCAGAGTACGTAAGATACCTCTTACATCGTTCACGAATCCTGCCGGATCTATATCGCTCGTGGGAAAGCCTTTTTGAGAATGCAGAGTGCCAAATCAGTTGGCAGCGTTTCTTTATCTGAACTAACGTCAAAAGTATCCACAAGCTATTACCCTATTCCGAAACCAAATTGTCAAAAGAATTTAATTTTCTTGTATACCGTTAACAATCTGTCTGTTCGTCTGTTTGTTTTTGTTTTTTAACAGACAATTCCTTTAATAGCTTTGCGTGTTTTTCTCACCGTTCCCGTAGCGCTGTCTGCCGTTCATTCACTAACCCGAATGGTTCTGCGGTTTTATTAAACAAGTTATTCTGTCTACGGTTCACTTTTCTGTCTTGCATTATAACGTGTACACGCAAGTTCGTGTTTTCCTGTGTATGTTTATCTGTACATATACATGCTCTCGTTGAGAGAGATGCTATTAGATTATCAATTTTTTTGATACGTGGCATGTGTGTGCAGGTTTGAGTAAATCGAGAGAAAGTGTACAATAATGAGCGTCACTCTAGGTGATGAGTGTGTCTTAGAAGACCGATGAAAAATCCTACTCGGTGGAGGCAACCGTTAATACTCCTCTTGCCTAGTGGCCTGAGTATGTATTCACCTATGCTACGCATTCGCCCTGTATATTATTCTCGGTAAACTTCAACCTTAATCTATTCAAGGTGCTACACCAAACTCAGGATAATGGACATCAGCCTGTATCTCTAATCTTGAACAAATCAACTGAAAGAGAAATTATCTATCACAAAAAAAACCTCTCAATAGACATAACCTTAAACCTCTCCTTCTAGCAATGTTGCCTTGAACTAAGTTATGAGTAACTAACCAGATTAGAATTCTCTAACCTATATCGAACTATGCGCTCTGTCTAAACAACAAAATATAAGAAGACTTTAGTTCCGATAAGCAGATACGACACATAGTAGAAAAGTTCATTAGCTTTTGAACCCGATATATTCCCTCTTAAGAGGATGTCGGAGCTAAAATCGTGTTTTTTTTTTAGTGATTACTTTTGAAGAATATAATGCATGGGAAAATCAAAAGGAGAGCCGCGTAGTGCTCTGTATAATAAAGCTTTTGCATGCAAGATAAAGTTGATCTGTTATGTTATTTTTCTAATTAATTTGAAATACGACAGGTTGTTTACGCATGAAAACTTAACCTCAAAATTTTAATCCTACCAAACTTTTGCAAATAACTTTTTATAACGTTATTTTACAGTAAAATTTGGAGCAGACCCGTGTAGTGCTTACTATAATTAACCGACCTGTGCAAGATAAAGTTAATCAGACTTGTAGTTTTTACATATGATTAGAAATACAGAATAGGTCGGACAGCAAAAGGGGGGGCGGGGCTCCGACATCCCCTTAACTACGGATACAACTATGCATGTCCTAAATATTAGAGTAAGTGGAAAACAGCCTTTATTCTTCTATGATCAACTAGAAAAACGTCATGGATAGCGACCTTAACCCTTTCAGGGGCAGTGGTACGTATACGTACCACCTTTTTGCTTTCAGTTTTTTCTGTATTTCGGACGTATTTTTCAGTGCTCCTATGCATGTGAGTACTTTTTGGACTCTTGAGATGATAAGTTATAAGTTTTGTATAGAAAAGTATGCAAATTTATTTATTTATAAATAGTTATAAACAATTGAATCACAAAAAACTCGTTTTTCTTCGTAAAAAATCATTTATTCTTGAACGAAAAACTCTAGAGCTCTGAAATTTTTTTTATCTATAGTCCGTGTTTAGCTCTATAATATATATTTTTTTCAAATTTTTTCGCACGCTAGTTTTTTTGATAAAGTTATTGGAAATTACAAATATGACCAAATATAGTCACCATATTGAATCCAACATTTTGAATTTTAAAAATTTGACGTCAGAATCGTAATCTGCGACCCCGAAAACCCCTATGTACGAAGTTTTATCCTAACCGGCAATAAAACCACGAATTTAACCTAAAATAGTCGCCATATTGGATCCGCCATCTTGAATTTTGTATTTCTGACGTCAGATTCGTATTCAGCGATCCCGAAAACCCTTCTACCACTAATGACTTTAAACGTATGTACAGAAGAAAAATGTGCCCTGAAAGGGTTAAATTTCTATAAATAGATACCCATGTTTACTACATATCATGCATTCAAACACGTCGTTAGACAAGAAATTTCCAACTAACTACTGGACAAAATACAGTAATATCTCGTTTTATCAACGTGTGCCACTTCCTATTTTATTTTCCCCTTCCTTCAAACCTCCATTTGCTTTTCGACTCTCGTTTCACTCGCAGTTACCACTTGTAACATTACTTTTTTTATTAAAATAAAAAATATGTTTGTGGAAGAATTTGAGTAGATTGTTCAATCATAATCTTTACAATATACAAAATAATTTTAATTAACTTTTTAATAATTATATCTTTTGAGAGTGTGTATTCGAGACGAGAGTTGTAAATACGTTGGAGTATAAGAGGATCGGGAAAAAAAAATTATTTACACATAAATAAATAAACAATTATTTATGGTTGTATAATTAGTGGACAAACGACCTTGATAGAAGGTGGGACTCACCACCTCAACTGGCCGCGGGCATGGCAGAGGTGGAGTTGTTTTTTAACGAGTCCCTTTTTTGCTTCAAGTTAATACAAAAGGTCCAAATTCAGCTAGAAGCCAACTAAGTGATTTCACCTTAAGGCTTTTTCCTACTGGCAGAATCAAAAAAATAATTAACAATTAAACCTATTTGATGTAGAAAAAATCCTTTCCCGCTCTCGTACTGACACCTTCGTTCACTTATTTGTGCTGAAAAAACACAATTTCAGAGCTCTCCTGCGTCGCTGCGCTTGTACGTGACCTACGCTCTGAAATATACGGGAGAAAATGGCGTGTGAATAGTAGGTAAAGCGAGAAATGTAAGGTTTGGAGGTAGGATGTATAATGCTGGCGCCGCTGGCCTTCTTCCTTATCACGACCTGTGTCGGCTTTCAGCTGCGTCGGTGGCTCGATTCGCAGAATGCGCAATGAGAGAATTTTCACACCCGTACGTCTATAGACACGCGTTCTTTATTTCGTATACTGCTATGGCCCCGGGGATCCTCTTTCCCCCTTACCCTCCAGTTGCGTGGGAAAAAGCAGAGAAAAAGCTCCGGAGAAGAAAGCGAGCAGAGACGCTCGCAAATACCGGTAGGTGTTATATATATAATATCCTGCGGCTGACGAAGGGAGAGAGAAGTTGCAGATCACACGTACGGGTGTGAAAATTCTCGTGTCGCATTCTGCGAATCGAGCCGCCGACGCAGCGGAGAGCGGACAGAGGCCGTGACAAGGAAGAAGGAAAGCGGCGCCGGAATTATACATCCTACCTCCAAAGCTTACATTTCTCGCATTACCTACTGTCCACACGCTATTTTGTCCAATATATTTCAGAGCTGTGGTCACGTACAAGCGCAGCGACGCAGGAGAGCTCAGCCGAAATAGTCTCCTCTGGTGAAATTGTGTTTTTTCAGCACAAATAAGTGACGAAGGTGTCAGTACGAGAGCGGGAAAAGATATTTTAATTTTAATTTTTCTGTAACCCTGCTTTGGGGTTTAACCAAAGAAACTTAAATAAAAAAAAAACGAAAAAGAAACAGATAAAGTAAACAATTTTTGAAATTAAATGAAAAATTCGGTTAAGTTTATTTTCGTAAATCTGATGAGTCCTTATGCCAAAAGCATAGCATTTCGCTTTTAGCTATTTTTTATTATTAAATTATAAATTTATATGTTAAAATGGGGCGGTTGATGACTCAAGGGGTAAACCTGTACCTCTTAAGACAACATCCGCTCAAGGGGCGCGGGTTCGAATTCCTGTCAGTCCGAATTTTGTCGTAGACATTTTACGAAAATGTTTTTGCGGATTTTTCGTTGGCGGAGATCGGATGAGCAACCCGCTACTTGGTTAAGGGTAGTAATGTCCATGTATGTGATTAAAAAAAATCAGTTTAAATGATTTTTTAATTTTTCAGATAGCTGGTAAGCAACTTGGATATCGGGGACTTTCTGAATACTATCAATCTATTGTATGCAGAAACAATAAACACATTGGAGAAGAGATATCTCGGTTAGAAGTAAGTTCAATATTGTATCAAATAGTATTTAAGGCGTATCTTTTGCTATAAATAGGGCATTAAAAAGAAGTCATATTAGTTTTTATAAAGGTACAATGATCTAAATAGTGAAATTTAATTAAAACGAGTCCACATCTACGTGAAAAAACATTGTTCCAACAAAATTGTGATGTCACAAGTGTAAATATTGACATCTGCTATAACGGTTTATTTATTCTTATATTAATAACACAGGACCACAATATGAAATTGGAGCGGAGCATTTCTGATCTCAATTGATCTGCATGTTTTTGGGGTCGCTGATCACGTTGCCGGTGTCCATATGACCCCAGCACGTCTGGTTCAAGGTCAAATGAAGGTCAAACCCCTTAAATCGATCGATATGATTTTTTTTACTCCTGATTCTGAAAGAACGGAAAATTCTACGTCCAGATATGCTTTGACCTTTTCATCAAAGTGACCCTTAGAGGTCATTTGAAGGGCATTTGGAGGTCAAATCCTTCATTTGATCTATAGCCTGATAGTAACCTATAAACTTAAATCCCCCAAACACCAAACCTACAAATCCCAAACCCTCAAACCCGAAATCCATAAAACCCATACACATAAACCTCAATCTTCTAAAGTCACAAATTTGGGGTTTGGGGTTAGGGGGTTTGGGGTTTGTAGGTTAAAGTTTGGAAGTTTGTGGGTTGGGTTTATGGATTTTTATTTTGCTGAGAAAGTTGTTATGGGTTGAATATTTGTAGTGAAAAATGTTAATTTTACATTTTTATATTTTTTGTGTGCTATTATAATATTTTTTGTTGAAAGATAATTAGATGCGCGGACTTTGGTATAAGTTTCATGCGTGCCCTCAAAGGAGCCGATTTCTTGTATTTCTTGCAAAATTTGTCGAATATATACATAAAAACATCACTCTCCCATACCCTCATTGTTTGAAAAGCTATTTAAATAAGTCAATTTTGATATGTAAAGGTGAAAGGATGACATAATGACTAGAAGTGAGAACCTCTTTAACAATATTCACAGATCCTAGATTTAAAGCTTGCTTGAGTGGCCAAACATTTTTACCCAATGTTGATCTCGTGCATGACTTGGTGTACACTTACAAAAAAACTAAATGCTTTATGCCACTTTGTTGGCCTAATAAAATACTGGTTATTTTCAAATCTCAAGTTAACTGCCACTTTTAAATATATATCGTATTTTAATTTTTCAAATCGAAAATGGAAACTTTTGCATTCGTTTTTAAAGAGTACTGAATGACCAACCGGTAGAGGATACACGTGTCAATTCTGAAGCAAGACAGCTTTAAAAGTGCTTGCCGATGAATCGATAAGTAGTCGCCAGTCACTAGCTATTTCATTCAATACATCCATATTCATTTATGAGTCCTGCAACAGAATTACATGTAACGAGTGACGAAAGAGTTCTTATGATCCGGGGGAGCGGGTGTCAGTGGCCTCGCATCTCGGGCACCGAATGATTTCAGACCCACCTCGGTTCGCGACTCTGGACCCACGAGCTCCTTAGGGTTTCTACCTAACGTCCTGTAATGATTTTTCTTAAAAAGGGCCGCCATGTCCGGCGACTGCCCCATGACAACTGCTTTATATAGCATCACCTGCCGCAAAGTACGCCCTTCTTACCTTGACACTTATCCAGCCCAATATCCCCCTGTAGGGAGAAATCCCGCTCATCCCTTCTAACACCACAGATGTATCTCACACAAGAATTTTGCAATCTTTGAAGTCGGGTTTGAAACTCATCTGATACGCCAAGATACACAAGAGAGCAGTAATCTAGGTGGGAGACCACAAGAGCGCTTGCAAGCTGCATACACAACGCTTCAGTGGTGCAGGATCTAAAGTATCCGCGTGCATAAAAGGCTCTATTAACCTTTCCGCTAATCGCATTCACCTGCGGTTTCCATATAAATTTAGAATCCATCACAACATCAAAATTGGTAACAGTATCGACAAAGGGACAATGCGAAGCCACGAAAACGCAGATTCCACGGGAATCGATTCACAAGTGGACCATACGATGCAGAGTGCAACACAAGCAGTAGCGAGAAGAAATTGTTTACCGCAAGCACCGAAAATATAATTGTACATCCAGCTCACTGTTACCGAATAATTGAATTTCTGACAGTGTTTCTTGAAATTTCTGACATAGTAATCTGCAGATCTTGTAAACAAAACATAACATTTTCAGAGAACGGGCATCGAGGATTGGGTTTCAAAATTATATTATCATGTATGTGCGGTCGACGAGAAATCAATTCAGGACCGTTAATAAACACCGGTTACGAAATAATTAGACGAATTGTGTTTGTTATGAGGCTTCTTGGTGTTGGACGAGAAGGCATCAATCTGTTTTGTGGACTTATGGATCTATGTCAAGGTTTGGCGAAATCAACATATGATAAAATAGTTCAGCATTTATACTCAGCGTCGAAATCCATTGTTGAAAATGTCTGTGAAAAATCTGTCAAAGAAGAGCAAGGAAAAATGTAGGAAATGAGATAACTGCAAATCATTTGAAAGTTTCCGGCGATGTATCCTGGAAAAAACGTGGCTTCACTTCATTGTTCGGTGTAATAACCCTGATTGCACATTACTCTGACAAAGTAGTCGACCTTATCGTTAAAAGTGCGTACTGCCATTCATGTGTCCTAAAAAATCGCATTAGACAATAACGAATTCGAAGAATGGTATAAAGATCATAAAGAATCATGCTCCTCAAACCGCGACGGTTCATCAGGAAAGATGGAGGTAGATTCAATCGTGACAATGTTTTTGAGATCTGTTGAAAAATTCGGAGTAAAGTATACGAATTATATCGGCGACGGCGACTCGAAAACTTTTGCTGGTATTCTCAAAATGAATCCATACGGTGACGATTCCCTGTTACTAAAAATGAGTGCGTGGGGTATGTACAAAAGCGTATGGGTACTCGACTCCGAAATAAAAGGAAGCAAGAGAAGCTCGTCGGTAAAAAGCGGTTGACGGAGAGCATTATTAAAAAGTTAACGATCTATTATGGTTTGGAAATCAGAAGAAATATTAATTGTGACGAAAATATGAAAAAAGCTGTAATGGCAACGCTGGATCATTATTGTTCAAGTGATAAATCTCCTCATCGCGAGAGTTGTCTGGCAGGTACCCGAAGCTGGTGTGAGTGGCTCAAAACTCAAGCCACGAATTCTCTTACGTCTTTCAAGCATGCTGCTCGATTGATTGACGAAAATGTGCAGGAACATATTCGCCCAATCTACGAAGAGCTCTCAAACGACGAACTTTTGAGGCGATGCTTAGGCGGGCACACGCAAAATTCAAACGAATCTTTCAACTCCACTGTCTGGTGCATGAGCCCGAAACATCTGAATTCTGGCCAAAACATCGTTGAAATTGCTGCGTATATGGCTGCAGGAATATTCAACGAAGAATTTTTTGCAGTTCTAAGTACCATGCAGTTGCTCGATTTAAAAATCGGCAACAATGTAAGATGTTTGCGAATAACGTCGACACACGACGGATCGAGAGGGAAATCCGGCGTGCGTCTTTTTCCAGCCAGGAAGCTCGCACGGCCCGTCGACTCGAGCAACTGCATCAAAATGAGTTTTATGAGGAAGCTGAAGGTTTACTTTATGGAGCAGGAATAGCTGATTAGTTATTATTACTGTGAGCGCGGCATAGACTACGTTCGTATGCTACTGTTCTTCACCTGCGAAAATATTGGAAATTATTATTTCCGCCGAGACTTCACCACCATTTATCCCGTTAATCGGAGAACAATAATTGTTCTGATCTGAAAGACCATCGTGCTTGCGACAAAGTCCCTGAGTTCGGCGCTTGCGACCTTGTGTTCGAAACCGTAAAAGTGCAGTTTCCGTAAGTGGAAAGTAAGCGGAAAGAATGATGGTTGTTGTTATTACCATCTACGCCATCGTCACTATTATGATTAAAGTTATTATTATTATTACAATTATTCACAGCCTTAATTCTATTACTAATAATATTGTTAGTTAAATCAAACTTGGCTTCGAGGGCACGCGTTCTCTCGGTCATGGCTTCATTTTCATTAGCTAACAAGCTGCTGCTACTCGCATACTCCTCCAGTATGGAATTTTATAGAGTAAACTTTTCTTCCAAGGCGGATATTCTTCAGCTAAGATCTTGGATGTCTGCTTATAGCGCTGGAACTATTTTCAGAATGTCGAGATCCTGATCCATTCTAGCCGCCAGGGAAGTCACCTTATTAGCCATAGCAGAAATATTGCCTACGTATTTTTCAAGTTTCGCTATCGTCACCCTACTATCTTCTCCGGTCGTGTGTATATATGTGTAGTTACCGGTGTTATCTTCTTCGAAGATTCGATCTGCATGGTAATGTCGGCCCCTTGTGTCCGACCACCCGCCTAGCATCCGTTAGGGTGGTCGGAATTTTCAAAGTTTCGATTTTCCTTCTTGTAACCATTTCAAAAGTTGACAAATGTGAAAAAATAACTCTCCTGTGAGGCAGGAGCTGGACGTTGAGATTTAAGTCAACGTATTTCAAGTGAATTTATGCACTTCTTTTAATAAATTTGTTAAAAAATGATTAAAACTTTATAAATCAACCACATCCGCTTCATCAAAAAAAAATTTTCTAAATGAAGAACCATATGCATCAAATTTTAACAATCTTTGAAAATTTTTCAAGACTAATTTTCTATGATTTATCAAAACCCAAGTATATTTTGAATCTTTGTTCCGAATAGAATCTACATAAAAATTGGCAAATGTAAATAAATCTAAATTTAGAAACTGTTCCAGTCACAATATTTTGCAATTTTTCTATCATCTTAAATGGTTTATGTTACAGTTTGATGGAATTTACACTGGTAGTTTACGCTATGGAGACTTGTACATAATTTTACTTGAAAGCTGATCACAAGATCTTTAATTTAAGTTGTCGCATGCAATTCTGAAGTTGTTTGGATCAAAAGTTATGCTCTTTTTAATATTACGAAAAATTTTAGGTATAAATTTGGGACAATGCAAAATACGGTCCTACAACGTGATCCCTAATTTACCACCTGAGAATTTTCATAATATTAACGCGGACATTACTTTTGATCCAAACAACTCAAAAAGTGCTGCGACCACTCAAATTAAAGATCTTGTGATCAGCTTTTAAGTAAAATTATGTACAAGTCTCCATGACGTAAACTACCGGAAGTAAATTACATCAAAATATGACCTAATAGTACTTTTCGACACTGGTGAGGACGTTGGAATTTTAGCAGATGAGGCGTCTTTCGACCGAGCGAAGCGAGGGAGAAAAGTCACATGCGCTAAAAATCAACTTACTCACCAGTATCTAAGAATATGTTATACCACGAGAGCCTAAAAATCATGTCAAAGTTGCGATTCTTAGGTTAGAGTGGTATAAACCATTTAAGATGCTAGAAAAATTCCACATTATTGAGACTGGAACAGTTTCTATATTAAGATTTATTTATGTTTGCCAATTTTTATGTAGATTCTATTTGGGACAAAGATTCAAAATAATTTTGGGTTTCGAAAAATTATCGAAAATTAGAGTCTTGAAAAATGTTCTAAGATAGCCTGTTTTTTGTTCAAATTTGACACATATGGTTCTTCACTTAGAAAAAGAATTTTTGATAAAGCGGATGTGGTTGACTTTCTATTTTAGTGATATGGTTTACTACAATTTTGTTGCCTTCATTTATAAAGTTTTAATCATTATTTTATCAAATGTATTTTAATAAGTGCATAAATGTACTTTAGAAACGTTGAAATCGAGGTAGGAACCTTTAAATCTCAACGTACAACACCTGATTTTCAAGAGAGTTATTTTTTTCACATTTGTCAACTTCTTAAAGGGTTACAAGAAGGAAAATAGACTATTCTGGACCACCCTAAGCACCCGTGTTAGCGGTTGTTGGTGTCAGTAGTGGCAGGCGTCCATAGCCGCTCTGCGCGGTACTCGACCCGTTATCCTTTCTTTTCCGCGCTCGAAAGAGGAAGAGAGAGAGATAGAGCTGCGAGGCCATCGGCTCGGTGGGGTTCGGTAGGATGACGTTGAGAGGGGAGTCGCTAGCTTGCTCTCACGATTCGGCTGCGTTGTCGCCTTCTCTCTCGGGATCTATTTCCACTGAATGACTGTTTTCGCTTACTCGCTCCTTTTTGCTCTGCAGAATGTTATCAATAGGCTCGTGCTCGTATTGCTTTGGTTGCGCGAGCTTGCTTTGTTATTTATATCGACACACTCATTGCAGAACAATTCCTTTTTCTTCGACTTTGAGCGAGACAGCTCTTTCATGCACCTGGCATTGCACTTACGAGAGCATTTAAGGAGGTTCAGGGGTATCAGTAGGTGCGATGAGGAAGGAGGGTCTGCTCTCTTTTTCCCGCGCGCCTCTTCGCTCTCCGCACACCACCTCGCACAGCCTACAAACTTAACTTTTTGTTTACGTTTTCATTCAATACTCCGAATTAAATGCGGTGACACGCGTTATAAGTTTGCACACAGTTTCGTAATAAGGTACTTGATAACGTACATAGTTTTCTATTTCATTCTGCTTTTACACACATCACACCCTACGTCAATATGTTTTAATAGCCGAGTTACATAAGGGCCCATGTATAACGAGCAAATTTCTAAGTCTAATATCTTAAATATAACATCGGTAATAAATATTGAAAAAATTCAGGGTACTTCTTGATTCTCTAAACAATGATATGTGTGAGTTTCATTACGTTCTCTGATTTTTCGTAAAACCCCCAAACCTTAAAAAAAGTGAATGAGAATCGTGTTCACTTTTGTAGACCGATGACATATGGTACAGTGATTCTCTTTGCTCTCCAGCGTAAGTTCTGCCTTCTAGCGACAGAAGGTGGAAAAATCGGCAACTATTGGCGCATGCGTAGAACCAGAGACAAGAACAGCGAGAAGTAAAAGAAAAACTAACCTCCAAGCCGGAAAGAGTCAGCAAAAGCGGGTAAACCTACACAAGAACAGTATCCTCAGTCGAGATAACAATGGAGAAGCTGTTTTTCATAGATGAGTAAGCAAGAGTTCTGAAACAAAAACGCCCGAATGCATCACGGCAGCAAAAATTGTTTCACAGTAGGAGCGATAGCGAAAAGCGTGCGGGAGTATTACATGGCGGACCTATATGTACAGTAGAACCTAGCGGCAATGTGACTCATGGCACTCTACTGGCGGCTCTATGAATGCGCTGGGTCAAGCGCATAAAATTCGCTGAAAAGGTTTTATGAAAAGGTTTAAACCAAAAAAGTGTGACAGAAAAAGTTTTATGCAATGGTTTAAACCAATAAATTTCAATAAAAAAGTTTTAAAAAAAGTTCAAACTGAAAAATTGTAATAGAATATTCTATTAAAAATAATTATATATTTTAATATTGTTACGAATTAATAATTCTCGTATTTGATAGCAGAAAGCGGACACGTTTTTATATTTGCGGTTGGATGCAATCCCGGGACTTCATGAACCGAAAGCAGGCGTTTATCCACTACGCTACGGCCGCACTGGCTATTTCCTTGCAGTTTAGTCTTCATATTGCCTCGAGTTGCATTTTGGCTGACTAGGCACACGTCACACGTCTTGTAACGAATCGATTTCGTGCAACCGTGGGCAATTGCAGGAACCAACGTACAAGAGCATTTTCAAGATTTAGAACGAAAATTTATAATTAAGGTGCATAATGCATAGTTGAATTAAGAGTGCCAGACACTGAGATTCACAAATTTATAAGAAGAGCAAAAATCTATTAGACGAGCAGTTTCACTCGCAGCAAAACTTTAATTGTTAATCAAATTTAATGTTTATAATTTAACACGGCTAACTTTGTGGGGTCAAGACGACCGATGTTGCTTCTCCTTAAAATTGATTGAGAAATTTACTTAGACACACACAAAGGACATGGGGATAACTTTCATCATGCAATACAAAATTAAAATAAATAAGAAAATTAGAGAACCATATATATGTTTTAAATAAAATTGGTGCCTTTTATTTCGTCGGGGAAATACACAAATGTAAAGGTGTATTTCTATAGGTCAAGCAACAGAGATCAGAAAGTACATCTTTCATGACAAAATTAATAGCAGGATCGGACCAATGTCATTATGTCTGGAAATAGTTGCTGATAGTGGGTGCATAGTTTGATGCTCCAATTTTCAATTCGTTTTTTTGTAATTAGCGATTATTTATGAAAAAAAGCCATTTTTCGCGTTTTTTGCATATAACTTCGGAACTATTTATCCGATAGTAATACTGTCAACAGATAATTTGTAGAGAATAAGAAGATGAATAAAATGCGATCTCGAACGTCCCGATCGGATAAATAGATTCCGAGAAAATCCAAAAAAACTGTAAAAAATGACGATTTTTCAAAAATCCATAACTTTGTTAATTTTTAATATGTAGGGCTGTTCTTCTGGATTTAAGTGGGTATTAACATGTTCTTTGATAGTGCAAAACCTGGACTATGTCCGACGAATACTTTCAGAGTTATAGGGATTTGAAATTTTTAACCCTTTTCTTGCGGAGGGCTGTATGCTCGTGTATTTATCCGATTCTCCCGTTCTTTGAAAATTTGGAAAATATAGATAAAATACTTGAACACCTCATCTCGCTTTTTTCAAAAAGATGATTGTAACGGTCGAAAAATCGATGCCAACTTATGCTGAAGCCGTTGTCCGCGAGCGAGTAGTCGAGTAGTGGGGGAAGAGGGGATCGATAGCTATAGATATAGTAGCGCGCCTGGCGCGTGCTGCTAATCTTTTCACTGGTTTATCTCGGTTATGAATTAAGCTATCTGGATGTTTTTTTTTTCCATATTCCGGGGTAATTTTGTCTGGAGAATCCATTTTTGTCATTCGATTTTACAAAAAAATACTGTAACAGCTAGAAATTATCAACTTTTCTCAATAGTTGTTAACTTTTCACAGTTACGATGGTTTGTTATACGGGAAAATTGTTTTCCTTTCGTGATTTTACATTTCCGAAGTTATTCATGTTCTTCCGAAAGTATTTTCTCAGCCGACTGGAATTATAATGCATGTTTAAAGTGCAATACGCCCATAAACCCATCCAGTAATAAGCAAATGGTCACCATTTTACAATGCAGTTCAAAAGGTTACTTCTTCGAACTTGAAGTATAATAAAATAATATCCAAAGCTACGTTTCACTTTATGGCAGGTATATATAGGAATATACATGTACATACATGTATACACAACTGAAACTCCGTCTCTATTCATCGTGGAGCAGATGCCAGACCTTCCCCTCTCACTTTTTTCCTTTCATAGAGCAGGTACAGATGCTCCGAAAATCTGACCTGAGTTTGAACATCCTAACGGTCGTTTTAGTTTGAAATTTTGTCAGTCAATCTGCAGACTTCGCAGCGAGTACATGTGTCTTAGCTCATCGTCTCAGTATACAAGTTACAATATTATCGTTGAAGTATCAGTGCATCTTCGTGAAAAGTTATATTCAACATGGATCCTGATATTAATGAAGCATCTACGTCTCATGGAAATGAAAGGTAAATTATGATGCATCATCTTACATGATAATATATTTTCGAATCTAATATTTATACTGTTGAAGTTATAATATTGTTCAATAAACAAATGTACATTTTTGTAATTCAATATTTTATGATATAAAAATACCAATGATTTTATACATCACATTGGATTAAAAAATTCGTCGTTACTTCATTCAAACAGTACCAATAATAGTACATATTATACATTGTGTATTAAATAGTGAAATTTCTCTATTTTACAGAGAAGGTGCAACTGCATCTGGTGATTTAGCACATGGATACACTGATGATATCTGTATTCTTTGCGACAAAACCTTTAGAGATTCGAAAACCTGCGTTGTAAAAGAACGAGGCATCGAGAGTTTCATACACGCCAGTGTCAAACGTAAAGACCATAATGATAACATTCTACATAATTTGACCGAAATCACCGTGTACACAACCTGTAAACTTATGTACGTCAGAGAATCTAATATAAAAACGGCGCTGAAATCAAAGGCAGATAAATGGGCAGCAGATCGTCGGCGCTCTCAGGAAACACGTGCCTTCAATTTTGAAAGTAACTGTTTTATCTGTTCTGGTTTATTCACTTTTTCTAAGCAACATATCAGAAGCGTAACGAAACAGAGCTTAATAGATAATATCAGAGCATAAAAAGTATATGATCCGCCTAGTGAAATCAATCGAATTATATTATCGCGAGTTAATGAATTAAAAAGTAATAGTGATGAGTATTATTCACAAAATATTGTTAAATATCATTCAACTTGTTTGGCGAAATTTTATAATTACAAATTAACTAATGTTACAGGAAGGCCAATAACTGAAGGCATGTCAAATATTGTGTCGTTCATCATAGATTACATAGTAGAAAATTGTGAAGAATGTCAATTCTCTTTAAAAGATATTGTACAGCATTAAGTAGAAATTCACGGAGAAACGGATTGGCCACGGTTCGATAGATAGAGAAGTACCTAAAAGACCATTTTCAAGATGAAATTGAAATTATACATACCACAAACGATAGATTGGTTTGTTTCAAACGAACTTTGGGGAAAACGATCGAAGATAGTTGGTATAATAATAGGAAAACTAATGAAACCGAAGAAAAATTGCGAATCGTCGAGTTAGCTGATCATATCGTCTTACAGGATATTAGATCATAGATATTTGAAAAGGATAATTATAATTCACCGACAGACTTTTTGCGTAGCACTACAGATGATATTCCAAAGACTTCGAAAACTTTTCTGGATATTTTGATTAAATCACATAAAAATGTTCCAAAAAATCGTTCCTGGTCTAAGTGGGATAACCGAGCAACAATAGCAGCTCATATTTTAATGACATCAGTAGGACCAAGATCATTTTTATCTCCAGTGTTATTGGGGTTATCATGCATGATGTACACTAAATTTTCTGCGAGAGGACTCATCGATTGCTTGTCCAACATAGGACTTTGTGCTTCATATTCAGAGACAGTTCGATTTGAAAATTCAATTGTTCATGAACCTGAAAATTTCAATTACATTTCCGAAACTTATTTGCAATTCGTTTATGATAATGCT
The DNA here is from genome assembly GCA_949152435.1 of Gastracanthus pulcherrimus. Taxonomy (NCBI): domain Eukaryota; kingdom Metazoa; phylum Arthropoda; class Insecta; order Hymenoptera; family Pteromalidae; genus Gastracanthus; species Gastracanthus pulcherrimus. The sequence continues at coordinate 97,457,469 of OX424576.1, forward strand.
GACCATAATACAGCTACTTTCCATTGTATTGGAGGTATTATGTGTGTAACGCCAGCAAGTTCGGTATCGTTCATGAATAATTATTATTGCTTTAATGATGACTTCAAAATAACACGAGTAATTGCTTTACCATTCATTAAATTCATTACCCGCGAGTGATCACAATACCATATTAACAGCTTTAATTGACGCTAGACTAAGAGCGAATAAAAATAATCAGAAACACTGTTTTGTAAAGTTTGACTTGCCACTTTATATGAAAGCCTGTGAAAATTTAGCGTCCATAAACCCTGAAAACGACCCTTACAATCTGCGATCAGTAATCCCTCGTTTAGGAGGATTCCATTTCCTCATGTCATTCCTAGGATCTATTGGGCATATTATGATGGGCAGCGGTCTAAAGGAGGCATTTTGTACTATATACGCTGACTTGTCAGCAGACAAATGCTTAACTGGTCATGCTTATTCGAGATCTATTCGAGGTCATTTGATAGTGCAAGCAGCCCTAGCTATAATTATTTTTGAAAAAATTGAATTGCAAGATGATAAAAAAACGTTTTTTAAGGGAATTCTTGAAAAAATTAAAAAAGGAAATATTGACGAATCTTTAAATGATCCTGTAGTAAATAACGTAATTTCAAAATTTTTATCAGTTATTGAAAAATTGGAAACTAATGGTCCAACTAGCCAACTATGGATACAATATTTCAAATTAGTTCAAGACTTTATAGATGCAGAGAGATCTGGAAATTTTGACCTTCATTTAAAAACAGTTAAAAAGATGACGCCTTTCTTCTTTGCTTCTGGCTATCATTTATATGCAAAAGCTGCACTTTTATATTTCCAACAGATGTCAAATTTACAACAAATTATGGATATATTAGAATACGATAAGTTTTGTAAGCAGGGGCTCTTTACTATTAGACGATCAAATCGATTCTGGTGCGGTACCTGGTCGGACATGACTATCGAGCAAATGTTAATGCGCGCTATAAAATGTAATGGAGGATTGACGCATGGACGCGGATTAACTGAAAATGTAATAGAAAAATGGATACTATCCAGGGTTGCTGTATTAGAAGTCGGTAACACTATGGAATCTTTCTGTAATGTTACATTCTAAACTTCTGAACAACATTTTGATAATCGAGTTTTAAGAATAACTAGGGACGCTTTTGATTTAGATAAAATGCAGCAGTATTTCAAAACTTACGATCCATTTCCTGAAACTGATAAACTTATTGGTATTTATTCAGGAGTAGTTGCTGACTTGTCTATTGTAAATTGTCATAGAAGTTTTGAAATAGGAAAAAAAGCTATGGATGAATCGTTTAACAAAAAATTTACTGATATAGTTTGTAGAAAACGTAATAAACTTACTCATTTAGCGGCTGCAAATTTAGTTATGAGAAACGTCGGAAATGAACAAGTTTATATATCTCCGTTATTAATATTTCAAAAACTAACATTGCACATCCGAAATCAGAATGACATTAAAGAATATTGTAGCTCGTACGAGCTTGCACCCATACCATTATCATTATTTGATGAAAATGGTATGAGGAAAACAACAAAATCTGCGTTTTATTCCAATTTCGATTATACGAATGAATTACCTTCTATAGGAACAATAACACATGTCGTTGACGGTGGATTTTTCATACATAAAGTCGTTTGGCAGAGTTATTCGAAAATTGTAGACATTGTGAAAAGTTATGTTACTTATGCGAAGAGGCACTACAGTGAGAATAGTTGGGTAGTTTTCGATGGCTACCCCGAAGATGAAACGATGTCAACGAAATCTGTTGAGCGATCTCGTAGGCAAATGAAAAACATCGGTCGAGAAATTGCTTATAATAATAATACTAGCATTACAACAAATCAAAAGCAATTTCTCAGCAATGAAAAAAATAAATCAAGACTCATTGATATGCTTTGCTTGGCTTTAAACGAAGCTGGTTTCCGAACCAAAGTTGCTCCTGAAGATGCTGATAGACTGATTATAACTACAGCTATTGAAAATGCTCGAGTAGATTCCGAAAGTACCGTTGTTATCGTAGGCGAAGATATTGATCTGCTGGTTATTTTATCTCAACTCGCACCTAATACTCTAAATATTTATTTCAGAAAAGAGAGTAAATGTTCCAATCCTCGTGAATTTTATTGTACAAATAGTTTAAAATTACAAAATTACAGAAAATAGTTGCATTTCTACATGCATTCAACGGATGTGATTTAACATCCTGTTTCTTTAGACAAGGTAAAAATAAATTGATGGATAAAATTCCTGAAGAAAATTTATTGAAATTACCATCTGTTTTCTACAATCAAAATGCAAGTTGCGATGAAATATCCAGCAGTGCATTCGATCTAATTAAAAGAATGTACAGTAACAAAGCAGAAAATCAATTGATGAATAAATCTTCTTCTTTTACTCTGAATAATCTACGATTTTTACATTTTAGCAAAGCTAAACTGTAAAATAAATTTAGACTAGAGAGTATTCCACCAACGGAGGGAGCAGCAAAACAACATGCGTTCCGTGTTTATTATCAGTTGCAACTTTGGTTGGAAAATACGAATGTGAAAGCAACTGATTGGGGATGGCAAGTGAAGAATAATCATTTGATTCCGATAGGAAGTTCAGATCCACCAATCCCCAAAAAGTTGCTGGAACAAATGTCATGTTCGTGCAAAAAAGGATGCACACAAAATACGTGTGGCTGCAGAAAAGTTGGTTTGCAATGCACAGACCTTTACGTTCGATGCAACGAAGAAACTTGCCAAAACTTCGAATCGATAAGTTCTGTCGATTCTGATGACAAATCCTTATCTGACGAGAAAGAGAATAACGATATTTTGTTACCAATTGATAATTTTGATGGGGAAGAGGGTATTGCTGATCCGAAACGTAGGAGAATAACATAATCATGTAATCTTTATCATGTAAATATACCAGTTTAAGAGCATATTAAAACGTATTGTATGATACTCATAACCATTTATTACATTTTATCAAGTATTTGTTAGTCTGTAAGATTGTAAATATTGTACATATATCTAACTTAAATAAATGATTTCATATGTACGATATTGGTTTTTCTTTCCACATGCTGCCTTGATGATAAAAATAATCATATAAATGAGAAACTAAGAATATATCACACGTTCACTGCATTCGTACGAGTATATACCTGCCATAAAGTGAAACGTAGCTCTGGATATTATTTTATTATACTTCCGGTTCGAAGAAGTAACCTTTTGAACTGCATTGTAAAATGGTGACCATTTGCTTATTACTGGCTGGGTTTATGGGCGTATTGCACTTTAAACATGCATTATAATTCCAGTCGGCGGGGAAAATACTTTCGGAAGAACATGAATAACTTCGGGAATGTAAAATCATGAAAGGAAAGCAATTTTCCCGTATAACAAACCATCGTAACTGTGAAAAGTTAACAACTATTGAGAAAAGTTGATAATTTCTAGCTGTTACAGTCATTTTTTGTAAAATCGGATGACAAAAATGGATTCTCCAGCGCTACTATATCTATAGCTATCGATCCCCTCTTCCCCCACTACTCGACTACTCGCTCGCGGACAACGGCTTCAGCATAAGTTGGCATCGATTTTTCGACCGTTACAATCATCTTTTTGAAAAAAGCGAGATGAGGTGTTCAAGTATTTTATCTATATTTTCCAAATTTTCAAAGAACGGGAGAATCGGATAAATACACGAGCATACAGCCCTCCGCAAGAAAAGGGTTAAAAATTTCAAATCCCTATAACTCTGAAAGTATTCGTCGGACATAGTCCAGGTTTTGCACTATCAAAGAACATGTTAATACCCACTTAAATCCAGAAGAACAGCCCTACATATTAAAAATTAACAAAGTTATGGATTTTTGAAAAATCGTCATTTTTTACAGTTTTTTTGGATTTTCTCGGAATCTATTTATCCGATCGGGACGTTCGAGATCGCATTTTATTCATCTTCTTATTCTCTACAAATTATCTGTTGACAGTATTACTATCGGATAAATAGTTCCGAAGTTATATGCAAAAAACGCGAAAAATGGCTTTTTTTCATAAATAATCGCTAATTACAAAAAAACGAATTGAAAATTGGAGCATCAAACTATGCACCCACTATCAGCAACTATTTTCAGACATAATGACATTGGTCCGATCCTGCTATTAATTTTGTCAAGCTAAAATGCTCTGTTGCTTGGCCTACTAACAAGTTAGGCAATAACCAAAATGTAATTTAAAGAAAAAAACTAAATATTTTTACTAGCTGGTTACAAAATTTTCGTTTTATAAAGTTTTTAATGAATTTAATGAATAGAAACAAAGAAAAAGAAGTTAAAGAATGATTAATCTAATTTTAAATATAAATGTAGAAACTATTGTTACAAAAAAAATAAAATGAAAGATGTTTCGATGCCAGGCACAATGATTCTGTTTACAATTTTGTTATTAACTACTTAAGGGGGTAGTCTGGAAGTTGAGGTTCAAAATATCGATTTTCTTTTATAATTTATTTTGAACTTACAATATTTGGAGAAAATACTGTAGAAATTTCAGACCGAAATTCGAAGTATTAAGGAAGTTATAGCATATATTCGAGAGTGACTTATAGTTGCGCGCTCTAAGCCGCGCGGCAGCTGCAACGGTCGCTCCCCTCTATTGTTGTTGTATGACGATTATACCTGCGTATAGCAGCTGAAAAGTTTGTGTATACTTAAATCTATATCTGTATGTATGTATATTATATTTCGGAGCACAGGTGTTACACATTTTTGAACAAACCGGCAGTAGAAGTTTATAACTCAGTGCGTAAACATCGAGCAAAAATGGATCGAAAAGGATCGAAGCGCAAAACTAGAAGTCCTCAGCAAGCTGCTGTACTTTTAAAATTTCGAGGTAATCAGCATACTGGTGAAAAAGACACTGAGTTTGTTAGCACTTCTGTTGATAAAATAAAAAATACAAGTGACTTCGATGTGGCTGTGAGTGAAACTGCTACTTACGTACTACTAAATTTCACTCTAGTGTTCACAGCATTACAATCTGCGATAAAGTGCAAGTTGTGTAATGCTGATATCCAGTTTTTGAAAAAATTAGTGTAAGGATTGGGATTCAAACTATGTGTGAAGTTTTCGTGTCAAGAATTTTTAATTAAGTCTTGTCCGATGATCAGAAATGCGTACGAAGTAAACACACGCTTTACTTTTGCTATGCGGCTACTCGGCGTCGGTTTAGCTGGCATAAATGTGTTTTGCTCATTAATGGATTTGGGCTCCGGCTTTAGTAAAAGTGGTTATTATTATATAATTGACCAAATATATATTGCTGTTGAGGCCGTAGTTGAAACTGTGTCCAAAAAAGCAGTGAAAGAAGAGAAAGAAAAAAATTCGGCATCGGTCATCTGAAAGATGAGATCAGTTTCTGACGATGGTTCGTGGGCGAAGTGTGGATTCACATTGCTTGTGGGCATCGTCTCTTTGATTGGAAAGTTTATGAATAAAATCGTGGATGTTATAGTAAAATCAAAAGTGTGTAAAGCATGTAAATGTAGGTAAGTAAAGAAGAAACGGACGAGTATTTGGAATGGTACGATGATCATGCGAAAGAATGTACGGCAAATCATGAAGGAAGTTCGGGAAAAATGGAAGTGGATGGTGTGATCGAAATATTTCAGCGATCTGTGAAGTGGTTTGGCGTAAAGTATAAGAAAGATATCGGGGATGGTGATTTTAAGACGTTCAACCACTGCGTATGGAATTTTGATCCGAAGCATATTTTTGTGGGACAAAAGACATTGGAAATAGTTACATGAATAGCTGCATGCATTTTCAATGTAGGATCTATGCCACTGTTGAAAAGTATGGAGGTCATGGATGTCGAAATCGGTCCGCGCGCCATTGCCTACGACGAACTGTACTGTGTACAATGCTCATCGGATAGAAAGAGCAGAAAAAGCAACTTCTGAGACTTCTAAAGCGGGCTATTTTTGCCTAATTTCATTAGATGGTTGAGTTTGTTAGTTGAATTATTGACCTGTAATATGCTACGAGTACGTATTTTCATTAAGGGTTCGATATTCGGAGTGAGGCTTCTAAAGCGGGCAGGATCAGCCGTAGAGAGAAAAAGTTGCTAAAAATGCTGTTTATGAAGAAATCGAAGGATTATTGTATGCACTAGGCGTAGATGTTTGATGTAAGTATACATTTTTTATAAAAAACCTGTTACTAAAACTTTAAATGCGTTTTTCTGGAAACAACATTTTTTTAGTCTGCATGGGTCAAAAACAAATCTATCAAACCGATTGGGCTGAAATTGGATATGTTATTCTACACATCAATGGCTCTCGCAAATAGCAGAATTGTTTATTTTTAATAAAAATTTCCTACTTTTTACCCCAATTTTCGAAGAAAGAAAAGAGTGATTTTAATTTTTTTTTCACAAGTGCTCCATTATGTTTTCTTTTAATAAAAATATCTAAATCTGCTACCTGCGATAATGACAAGCTTACAGAACAATAATCTATTCAAATTTTTTGTTTCAGATTACCTGGACTGACGCTACCGCCTGGGCCAGTCACATACCGTTTATTTTGAGGTGGCCACTTTGGCCGTAATAAGCACTACCTAAATATTCTAAAATGACTTAAATTTTTTTTTTACTAAGTTAAATATGTCAATAATAACATATAAAAATTTGAAATGATTGGATTTTATTTTGTTGTTAAGAACATCCTGAAATATTCTTGTAAAAAGTGCAAAACCTCGAGACTACACCCTTAACACTAACTCCACCTTGGTTTCAACTAAGTTTGCTTTTTAACTTTTAAGAAATAATAAGTCAAAATTAGATCCTAGGTAAACGAGAAGGAAATAAATAAGGTTAAATATGCACGGGCCCGAAAGACAACCCGTTGGATCTCTAATGTCCAACAAACGGCACAAAAGGTAGTAACTTAGCTTGAATTTTCGCTGATATCGTGGCGGCTGAAGCGAGTAGCACAGGCATGCGAATACGTTCGGCGAGAATTTATATAAATCAAAACTACGTCATGCATACAAATTATTTATCAAAAAAATAATTAGAAAATTTCGACTGCAACTCTTTATTGATTGTCTGGCCTGTAGGGGCATATTCGTGGTGCACAACGCCTTCATGATCGAAAAAAACAATCAACATTGACTTGATGTTGCTTCGACTTTGACGAGCTTTTTTCGGCCGAGGCTCAGATGGAAGCTTCCACTGCGAAGATTGTTGTTTTGTTTTAGGATCATAACCATAAACCCATGACTCATCACCAGTAATAACCTTTTTAAGAAAGTTTTCATCACTATTAATCATTTCCAAATTGTCCTGAGCAATTTCTAATCGAAAGTTTTTTGCTGGTCTGAGAGCAGTTTCGGGATGAATTTTGCACACACACGAGTCATTCCCAAATTCTCGGTTAAAATTCGCCAAACAGTACTTTTTGGTATTCCAAGTTCATCTTCCAGTTCTCTCACAGTCAAACGACGATCTTGTTCAACTGCGACACGCACACGCTCGACATTATCCGACGATGTTCCCGTCGAAGGTCGACCAGAACGAGGATCACTGTCAACAGATGTGCGGCCTCTTTTGAACCGCCTATACCACTCTTTTATTTGTGTTTTGCCCATACACTCATCTTTAAAGGCCTTTTGCAACATTTCAATAGTTTCCGCACAACTTTTACCGAGATTAAAGCAAAATTTTATGCAAATTCGCTGTTCGGTTCGTTCTGCCATTTTTAGCAATAAGCAAATTGCGACGAACGCAAAAAAGTCGTTGTAAACAAATACACGCTGCGCGGAACTAAGGCGTTTCATCGGTATCTCAGGCTACTGACGAGAAGGTTAGGAGTTGCTGGTGACGTTCGTACCCTCCAGAGTTCGCCTGAGTCTCTCCGCGCGAAGATATGAACGTAGGTCGGATACTTTTGGGACAGACCTCGTATGATAGAAAACATAAACTGAATGAAGCAAATATGCTTTAGATAAAAATTAGAAGCTCGTTTGTAGTATACAAAATACAAATAATTTTAGACGCGAGTGTAAAAGTAAGAAAATTTAGATGCGAGTAAAAAATGAAAATCGAAAATAGAAAGAAAATTTGAACGCGAGTGAATGATTAAAATGGATTATAATACAGAAATTCAGACTTGAGTGAAAAATTAGAATTTCTAAAAAGTTAGAGATGGAATGCGATGTGTGAAGTCGTGCAGCACGTGACAGTTTGCACCGAGGCGGCGACACGTGATGGTTCGCGCTAGCTCGTGCGCGGTGGGGCGCTACGGAGCCACGAAAGTGAGATCGTGGTGCGCTCGCTCGCGTACGATGTATGACGAGAAGCCAGGACGGTTACTACAAAATCACATGTGCGACACGCGCACGCTGGAATACGCAAGACCAGCATTGATTTTATTGCACATCGGCTATACTGGTCAAAATAAATTGCAAATACAAGCATAAATAGCATTATATTTAAAAGCAATTGTTTTTAGATGTAATACATTTATCTGTTGGATATACAAAAACAGATTTATATTTTTATACAAACGTATATTCACGTAAATGCATGTATGTAAATAACTAAAAATAAAATTATTGTAGACGAATAAGAAGAAAATAAAATTTTTCTGTCAAAGTAAAAATTTTTAAACGAACAAAAATAAAAATTTTATTTAAAAAATATAATTTTTAGACGAATATAACTAGAATAAATTCTTTCATAAGAAAATCAGTAGAATAAAATCTTTTTATGGGAATAAATCTAGAATAAATTTTTTTAAACAAATATTAACGGAATTAATTTTTCTTCCAGAAGAATACAATTAGAATAAAACTGTGACATTTTTATATTCGGCTAATTAAATTATAAAAAGACGGACGAATTCTCCCAAGGCGAATTTCGAACCCCAGCTTGTTTTGGACTCTCGTCGGTAGGCGAACACGCTAACAACTGCGCTATTCCTCCGCTCCGGCCGCCTTGCTTCGTTTCAAGGATATCTCCTATTGCACCTGCATTTCTCCTTACTCGTCTATTGTAACGAGTCGCGAATAAGTTGCGAATAATAAAGCGCGGAGAATAGGCCAAGTGTCGCCATCTTACAGCCGCGCGCTTCAAGAGGTAGGCAAGTGAGAGAGCAGGCGAGAGGACGCTGCCGAGGCCGAAGAGAAAGGCCAATGTACCTGTTGCTCTTGTGCCGTGCACCACGCTTTCCGTTCGCTCGCCGCCATCTATCAAGTTTTCTCTCACTTTGCATCTGTACGTGTTCGCGCTTGCGCTTCTTGTATTTAATATACGATTGTTTACTTTTATTACTAAACTTTTTTTTCATATTAAAAAAAATGTTGAATATGCACATAATTTTATGCCTGTACTGTGGCCATACCCCTCAAATGATTCTACTAAATATAATCTTATTATTTTTTTTTTATTTGGTTACTTATGCTTTTTCTCATATTTTTCCGGGCTGCTCCATACCTTTATCAGAATGCCGTGCACCTTTCCCGCATTAGGGCACTTGGTCGGGTAGCGAACGCCGGGCTTGCGGCATATACTACAGTATCGGATCTTTTCGGTACCTGGGGAATTCAGTTGCTGCTGAGGTGTCTCCTTCTTCTCCTCTTCTGAGCTGTAGCTGGGCGTCTCATCGGGCTGGACCCCCCGGTGGCTCCAGATGAGGTGTTGAGCCTGCCGTTCGTCCCGGATTTGACGGGCCCCGGCTTCCCATATCTCCTGTTGAAGCCGTCGCAGGTCAACTGCGGCTTCTATTGCGTCTTTGTTGTGGGCTGCGTGTTGCCGCTTGGGATACGCCAAGCGCGCGGCGTTCGCCCTGGTTACAGCTGCTTTGGCCTCCTCCCGCCACAACCACACCTTTCTTTCATTCAGCCACACGGGGATGTGGTTTGAGATCTCCTTGTGTTTCTGAAATGGTACGACCCAGGTCCCCGTCTAGTTTGAAGCGTTACGGAATTTACGGCGAAATTCGTCCCACGTCTCAATCGCCTCCTTGTTTGCGAAACGGTACCTTGTCCATGACGTATGGGTTACCTCGAGGACCCGCTCGGTCCGGGCCCATTCCCTTTTCATTGGCCACAAAGGGGGTTCCTCGCGTTTTTCCCGGGCTTCGGGTCGTATTCGCTCAAGTGACACGCGGAATTCGTCTTGCTCCGTCTGCGTCGCCATCTCGCGAGTACGAGCCCTCATCGTGATGGACCATCCCTTCACTTAGCACGTCTTCCCCCCAGGGCTAGCCCTTACCTCTATTTATTCGAACAGAGGAAGAATCGGAGTCACAGTTCAGATCGCTTCTTCTCTCTTCCTCTCTCTTTCTCTTCCTCGCGCTGGCTTGTAGCGGTCACTCTCGCTTTCGCTGCTGGGCTCCTGCTCCTGCATGGCGGTTTCTCCTTCTTAGCAGTGACGGTGGTAGTGGAGCGTTCGCCTCGAAGACGTTGTTGCACCCACGCACCCGAAAATCACCATACACAATAAAAGCACGAACACGTGCAACTGCGTAGCGGAAGAATTGCTAAGTTGGCGGTGAGTAGAAAGTGTGGTGCGTGGCACGATAGCGTTAGCAATAATGGCCTTTCTTTTGGTCAGCTATTAGTTACCGATACAAATAATTGGACACGAAGCTCAATGCACACAGAAGTGTGAAAAAGTGTATGCGAGAAGGCAAGCTGATAATCGAGCACGATACACGCGATACAGTTAGGACAATTCAATTAACTTTTGCTCTGACTTGCAACCATAATATTTGAAAATTATTATTGTATTACCAAAAGATTATAACTTATTAAAAGATCGAGCGAAATTACGAATAATTACCGAAAGTCAGAACAAAAGTCAATCAATCACGGTAATAAAGTGTGTGTGTAAATTTAATCCGAACGCCAAGTCATCTCTGCTACGCTCGGCACGCCGGTGATTCAACGATCATGGAGGTTAAGCATCAGTGGGCACGGACAATGTGTACTTGGAACGGTGACCGCCCGGGAACTTCGCAACTTGTAGTTTATTTTTTATTATGAAAATCGATTTTTTTTAATTCTAATTGCTTATTGAACATCAATAAAAATTTATTTAAAAAAATTCTATTTATTTTTCGGAATTTTAAAATGTTTGAAAATTTTTGCTCCAACGATCGCCGGAGTTAAGCACTGTTGGACATGGTCGTTCACGGATGGGTGATCGTCCGGTAAACCCGCGCCTTATGAAAATTATTTTTTATTTTTTAGATCTATTCTATTTTACAGAATCATTGTTTATTGTACGTTAATAAATAATAATTTCGGAAAATTGGATTTTTTTGTAATTTATAAGAGAAATAAAATCTATTTTTGAATTTTTAATTCTGTTTTTCGAAAATTATATTTTTGCAAAACTGTTGTTTATCGAACATTAATAAACATCGATTTTGTAACAGTCAAATTAATAATCTGATGTGCGGCTCGGTTCTGTGTTCGTGAAATAAATATTTTTAATTTAAGTACGCTGAACCGATCTCGCTCTCGAGCTCCCCCTTACTAGTACTTTTCTAACGCCCGTATGAATATTACGTGTCCGCAAATTTATGTCTCCGTACGCGGGCTGGACGGAAGATAATTTGTGTCCGCACTCGGATGGACGGCAGACGCCTTGTGTCCGCACCTGGGTGTGCGGCAGACAATTTATGTCCGCATCTGGGTGGATGGCAGACAATTTATGTCTGCACTCGGGCGGACGGTAGACAATTTATGTCCGCAAGTCTTACCTTAATTAATAGAATTATCTCCTTGTGCTCCTTTCGTTCCTCTTATTTTTTATATTGTTTTAATGTGATATAATGTAAATATATTTATATTATATGTATACTATGTAATTGAAGGCATCGATTCTAAAACGTCCTTAGCGCTCGGCTCGGGTTGCCGCTATATACAAATTGACGTCATGGTGACCAATTTTTAAATTTGAGGAAATGAATTTTTAAAAATAACATCGTATAGAGGATAAAAAATGGCAACATTTTATATATATACTTTGTTTGTACAATGTTTAGTATTTGAAAAAAAAAAATAAAAACGGCAAAATTTTAAATCTTATTTGCACCACGTTTTTTAAACTTAGCTCGCTGCAGCTCCGACAAATATGAACGGATCTTGCTCATTTTTTGAATAATCTCGTAAAATAGTCTAGCGCTGCTGATAAACTCATAGATAGTTAAATATTAAATATTTTTCTTTCAACAATTTAATTGCAAACCAGTGAGTTACCTTTTATATGGTTAAGTATATTCAACGACAAAAAGTATCGAGGGAAGTTTAAGACTCAGTGAACTTTCAACGAGACATTTGTTTGTTAACATTTAAAGAAGTTTCTCAGAAAATTACAGATCAATTGGATGAAAAGTGGCAAAGATAGAGCGATTTTGCCAAACTTGCACGCTCCGCGCGAACATTAGCGGGTCTGCGCGATACATGACGCTCGCAGCGTATGTCAGTCATATAATGCCGTTTACTTGAAGATTTGCTGTCCTTTTTTTAAAAAAATACATACTTAATCAAATTATACTATTTAATACTGTCGATTTATAGTGTAGAAGTTAAGAAAAATAAGTATCTGATGAAACAATAAGAAATTAAATAAACAAAGCAAAGGCAAAATCAAACGGCAGTTATTCATAAAGTTGTTGAATTTTTAAATCTTTGTACGAAAGTTTTAGAAATTATTGTTAATTCTAAATGTTATATACACTAGATAATAAATGGTTATAATAAAGCGTTCAAATGAAATTCACACACATTAAAAAGAATATTGCAGCGTAAATGAATTGAATAGTAAATTACAATCTTTAAAAATATAAATTTCTGGGAAACATATAAATTTCACAGATTTTTGACATTGTACAGTAAATTAGAAACTTCAAATAACTAATACTTATATTTATTTATATTTCTACATTAAGATTTATTTACAATTTAGTCGCAATACATACAACGCGTTTCAAAAACATATTACTTTTTTTTTCCTTTTATTGTTTTTGTTTTCTATTCTTTTTTATTAATTTTTAATTGTAATTTTTGCTTTTGTTCGTCGCTTACTTTTATTCTTTTTGTTGAGACAACTTCCGTTTTTCGAACTTTTTTGTTACCATGTTCTTCTTTCACATTCTTTGTTTTACTGACAACAGTTTTAATAGAAGTTGTTTTTAAAAATTTTTCACCAAAATGTTGCCCATTAGTAGTACAAAATTGCAATAAATGTTTAAAATCCTTTTCTTTTTCTTTCGTTATTCCTACCTTTTTAGCTAATGATACTTTTATCATGTTTCTTAAATTATTTCTTATTCTATGACTGACATACACTGAGCGTCATGTATCGCGCAGACCCGCTAATGTTCGCGCGCATCGTGCAAGTTTGGCAAAATCGCTCTATCGTTGTCACTTTTCATCCAATTCACCTGAAATTTTCTGAGAAACTTCTTCAAATGTTAACAAACAAATGTCTCGTTGAAAGTTAGTTGAGTCTTAAACTTCCCTCGATACTTTTTTTCGTTGAACATACTTAACCATATAAAAGGTAGCTCACTGGTTTGCAATTAAATTGTTGAATGAAAAATATTTAATATTTAACTATCTATGAGTTTATTAGCAGTGCTAGACTATTTTACGAGTCTATGCAAAAAATAAGCAAGATCCGTTCATATTTGTCGGAGCTGCAGCGAGCTAAGTTTAAAAAACGTGGTGCAAAAAAGATTTAAAATTTTGCCGTTTTTATTTTTTTTTTCAAATACTAAACATTGTACAAACAAAGTATATATATATAAACAGTTGCCATTTTTGATCCTCTGCACGATACTATTTTTTAAAATTCATTTCCGTAAAATTGCAAATTTTGGTCACCATGACGTCAATTTTGATATAACGGCAGCCGGGCCGAGCGCTAAGGACGTTTTAGAATCGATGCCTTCAATTGTTCTATTGGAATTCGTTTAGGGAAGGTTTATATTTTAGAATGATTATATTGTTTGTTTTAAATTTTAATTTATATTTGAAGATATTTAATTACTGTTTTACAATTTTCATTTATACACTCTTTTAAAATATAAATGGCTCGTTCTGGGTTCTCTAAGCACGTACTCGCACTTTTATGAGTTATTTTTTTTTTTATTTCTTTAAACCAGTACAAAATTACATACATGACGTCCTATATCGCTATAGGTTACCGCAGTAATTCCTACAGAGGTAAACAAAGTTACCTGTACGTAGGGCCGGTAAAATTAAAAACTAAATAAAGACTTAATACTAAAACTTAAAAACTAAAACTTAAAAACTAGGAGAAAATTCACAATAATAATTTTTTAAAACTAACAAAAAATATAGTCTATATTATGTATTATTCTTGTATCAAGTAATACCATATCCTCATGGACTTCCAATATAGGATTGATATACTTGATAACTTCCGTAGTAATATAATAAGACTTACAAACTAACTTAAAAGACTAAGTATCCCAAAATTTAAGAGATATACTTTATAGTTAATAAGTACAGAAAACAATCTATAAAAATTTTAAGTATATAAACAAAGAATAGGTAAACAGAAAAACAGTAACGCTTATAGAATTTTAAATTTCTTTTTTACATATTATATTTTAGCAGCCATTATTATTTTTCATCCACCTTTTAAGTTTATTTTTTATAATATTTTTATTATTTTTTCTTCCTATTGGATTTAAACACTTTAACTCCGCTGGTAGTGAATTATATGTTTTGATTGTCATTATATAGCTGTTTTTATCACTTACAGCTTTATTCGTTTTTGGTAGTATTATATTCTTATTCCTAGTTTTAGATTTACTATCTATATATTTCTGCTTAAGATTATTGTAGTGATAAACTATTGATTCTAACGTAAATATTTGTTTGATATTCAAAGGATTATTTTGTATAAAATAATTTTTATTAACAATTCTTAATATTTTTGATTGTATGTTTTGCAGAACTCTTATCGTGTTTTTGTATGCACCGCCCTAGGCTATTATCACTAACATTACATTATGGAAGAATGCATAGTATATTTTCATAAGTGTATTCATATCCACGAACTTTCTTATTTTTGCAAAAATAAAAATTAAATATTTAGTCCTGTTTATAATATGTTCTACATGTTTATACGATTTCATATTGTAGTCAAAATATACTCCCAGATATTTGTAGGATTCAGTTCTTACTATTTTTTGATTTTTTATTTTAATATTGATTTCAATATGTACGCTATCACAATAATTTCCAAACGTTATATACTTAGTTTTTGTTATATTTAGTGATAATTTATTGAAAGCTAGCCAATTCGCTACTTTATCCAATAGTACATTCATTCTGTCCTTTGCCTGTGTCCACGTGTCGTCATCAGCAATGATAACAGTGTTATCGGCATAAGACAATATGGAGTTCTTTGGCATATCTGACAGTAGATCGTTTATGTATATGATAAAGAAAAGAGGACCAAGGATAGTCCCTTGAGGTACTCCTGTATCTAGAGTTCTCTCTGTGCTAGTTTTGTCATTAATTTTTACTTTTTCTTTTCTACCAGTCAGATAGCTATTTATTAGTTTATGTGCACACCCTCTTATCCTATATCTCTCCAATTTCTCTAACAATATAGCATGATCGACTGTGTCGAAAGCTTTTGCAAGGTCTAAAAATGAAACTATTATGGGTTTACTTTTGTCTAATTTTTGATATATTATATCGGTTATTTTATAAAGTGCATCCTTGATCCCAATATTTTTAATAAAACCATATTGATACTCTGATAGTATTTTACATTCTTGTAAAAAATTGTATAACCGATTATAAATAATTTGATTAGTCTGTAGTTTGTTATGTTTGTTTTATCTCCTGATTTGTATATTGGAATTACTTCTGCATTCTTAAGCGCATCAGGCCACACGGATTGCTCTATTGAAAGATTAAAGAGATGAGCTAATGGGCGTGCAATGTCTATGTGTATTGTTTTTAGCGTTTTCGCATTTATTTTATCTTCCCCTCCTGCTATGTTTTTAAGTTGTTTAATTATTTTTATTACCTCTTCTGCATTTTTTGGGCTTAAGAATATTGATTTAGAGTTTCTTTCAATTTCCTTAGGTAAAATATTTGGTTTCTTTATTTGTTTACTTAAGTTTTTTCCAATTTTGCAGTAGAAGTTATTCATAATGTTCGCTATTTAAGTTTTGTTCTCTACATTGTTTCCATTGTTGCATATATGCTTTATCCCATTTTCTGCCTTTTTGCTTTTTCCCATTATTTCATTTATTATTCATTTATTATTCATTTATTATTTATTATTCCATAGTTTTTTTTTTATCATTTACATTCTCATTAATTCTGTCTCTTTCATACATAATTTTCGCATCCTTAATTACCCCATTAAGTACCTTATAATAGTCCATGTATTCTTTTTTTAAGCTAAAAGACTCTTTATGTTTTTACCATAAGTTATACAGAAATTCTTTCTTTTTGCATGAAACCATTATTGCTTTGGTTATCCAATTTTTCCTAGGTATTTTGTCTCTATCACATTTTTTACGTTTTCTTTCTGTAGTTGCTCTTTCTACGCAATAATTTATTCGTATTATTATTTCGTCCGTTGCACAATTTGGCTCTTACAGTTATTATATATATATATATATATATATATATATATATATATATATATATATATATATATATATATATATATATATATATATATATATATATATATATATATATATATATATAATAAAATTTGACTTACAAAATACTTATTATTACACGCGATGATGGCGTGGCGGATAGGTTGGTAGTTCCAAATTCAATTTCCTCCAGTCAAGAGGTCTACCAGCTCGAAAGTTCTACGTTCGAGCTTGGGTTGTTCTCTGTCGAGATCAGACTTTGAATTTAAAAGGGTTTGTGTCGCTGTACTTTCGCTGCTGACGCCGGAGACTTCGACGGGCTGTTCGACGGCGGTGCTGAGGCTCTAGGTCTCCTCGTCTCTCGTTGGCAAGAGGGGCTGACGGCCACCTTCACACTTCCAGTCAAAAATCGTCCAAAAGGTGGTGTACGAGACATTTATAACCTCATGTATCGGGTGGGAGGGTGGTGTACGTCAGCTCCTCTTATCCAATTCGATTAATTAAATTCATTTTAAAACTTAAAAACCAGAAAAAAATGGGTCTGATCACTTGAACCATTACACCAAAAATCATGAAGATTTTTTCAGTACAAAAGTGACTGCCACAGTCGAATAATGGTAGAAGTGCAATATTAAAAATTGCATTTAAAATGCAAATTAAAAATTATTAAAATGCACATTCTAGCAATAGAGCCATATTTAGCTTCAAACAACTTTCAATATATGAGCTTAAAAGAATGTGAAACAATTTAGGTCTATTTTACATACTAAGAGGAACATTTTTGCCCGAATAAATTTATCCTTTTTTTTGTTCTCGATTTCCCAGAAAATTATCCATAGATGTTATAACGGGGTTTTAATCAGTAAACCTACGGTATATTAATATTCAGTCGAATACGATGATAAACCGGGGTGGTTGCTGTGGTTAGGGCACTCGCGGCCGCGACTGATTACTCTCAAGCCGCATTGGCGGCAAAAGCGCGGTCTGTCCCGCTGTACTGACGGTGCTAGGGCTCCCACTGCCCGGCCCTGGCCCATCGCTTGATTAAGCTACCGCTGAAGGTCTTCAGGCTCTCGGCACGTCCTCTCCTGAAATTCCGCAATCCTCGCCTGCGCCTCCTCCACCTCTCGCTCCATGCGTCGCCTCTCCCGCTCTCTCTCTCTCTCTCTCTCTCGGACACATTGGTACGCCGCGGTCATAGCCGCCTTAGCGTTGGCAACTTTAACCCTGTAATCCGCTCCGAGGCGGCGACCTTCTTCTCCTCGGTGTTCTGCGAACGCCTCGAAGTCGTCGCACGCTGCTTGGTGTCGGCGATGGGCGTCGAGAAACTCCCGTCTCGAGGAGACGAGTCCTTGGCGAACCTCTTCCTACTCCTCCAGAGCCGTGGAGTGGGTCACCTCTCCCACGTGGCGGGAGTATCAGGGCCTTGCAGCTGAAGCTGAATTACGAACGAAGGAAACAAGGGAAAGATTTTTACAAAATAAAATTTCTGAAGCGATTAATAATAAGAAAGATATCTGGAAAGAGCTCAAGGCTCTGGGCCTTCTGCCAAAGACAAGAGAGGAGCTTCATGGTTTCTCACCGGAAGAGCTCAATGCCCACTTTGCAGGGGTGTCGATCTCCCAAAATGAGCGTGATGAAGAACTTGACAACGTCCTGACCACTGTCAAATATGACGGTTTTGTTTTCCGAGAAGTCAGCTTCTCGGACGTGGTTCTGGCTGTTGCCCACTTCTCATCACAAGCCAGAGGGGAAGACGACATTCCCCAAAGTATGGTGGCTAAGGCTCTTCCGTTTGTGGGAGATCATATTGTTAAGATCTTTAACTCCTCTCTGTCCAGTGGCATTTTTCCGGGAGCTTGGAAGGGAGCTCAGTTGGTGCCTTTGAAGAAGAAGCCTGTCCCATCTACGGTGTCAGATTTCCGACCAATTGCCCTACTGAGTTTCCTTTCTAAGGTCCTTGAAAAAATCGTACACGACCAAATAACTGACTTCTTACGAGAAAATAATACTTTGGACCCGATGCAGACTGGTTTTCGACAGAATCACAGTACACAGACAGCACTACTGAAACTGACGGAGGACATAAGATCAGGCATTAACAACAACAAAAAACTATTGACTATTTTGTTAATGTTTGATTTTAGCAAAGCATTCGACACCATCTCACACACTAAACTGCTGCGTAAGCTTATGCGCATGGGATTCTCCAGGAGTGTTCTCCTGTGGCTTAAGTCATATATCATGGGGAGACGACAGAAAGTCGTCACAATCACAAACGGGGGTTCAGGTTGGCTAACCACCAATCTTGGCGTTCCACAGGGCTCAGTCCTGGGACCCCTGCTTTTCAGCCTGTACATAAACGACTTACAAGACGCACTCGACTTAGATGGTGTCGAACACATACTTTACGCTGACGACTTGCAAACCTACACACAAGTGACTCTGAAAGGTCTTCGTGATGGTATCGGTCGCATGTCGGCTGTAGCACAAGCAGTGTCGAACTGGGCAACGTCAGCTGGCCTGCGCCTCAATGTCGGCAAGACAAAGACGATCATTTTTGGATCTGATCACAACATCAAACAGGTCCAGAACCTTGACTTGCAAGGCATTGAGATACAGACCGGCGTACACGTTCCCTTTGTCGATACAGTCACCAACCTCGGCGTGGTGATGGACGGAGGGTTGACATGGAAGCCGCAACTGAATGCGGTCAGTAGAAAGGTAAATAGGGCTCTGTATAGCTTAAAACTTTTCCGTTCAAGCACCACAGAGATACTGAGGAAGCAGCTGGCATGTGCACTGGTACTACCTCACTTAGATTATTGCTCAGTGGTTCTTTTTGATGTGTCAGGGGAGCTCCAGACACGACTACAACGTCTACAGAATGCATGTGTGAGATACATATGTGGTGTTAGGCGGGATGAGCATATCACCGCCTACAGGAAAAAACTGGACTGGTTAGATTTGAAGGTGAGGAGGGAGTATTTTATGGGGCTGCTGCTTTACAAAGCGGTTGTCATGCGGCAGCCACCGTATCTTACTGCCCTCTTTGAAAAAAACCAGGCCAGGACTTCAAGTAGGGGTGGTATGAAAGAGCTCTCGGTTCCGGGGTCGCGCACCGATAAGGGCCTTTTCTCATTCAGAGTTCAAGGTGCGCACCTCTGGAATTCGCTCCCGAGCAGTGTGAGGTGCCTGCCATCTTTTTGTAAATTTAAAACGGCGTTTAGCAGGCACCTTAAGCAATTACATGGTGAAGAGTATGTTCAGAAATAAAAAATGAGTCGAGTATTTATTTAGGCTTTTTATTTATTTGAATTATTTATTTATTTAATTTATTTATTTATTTAAACTTATTTATTTATTTATTTAATTTATTTATTTATTTAAATTTATTTATTTAATTTATTTATTTATTTAAATTTATTTATTTATTTATTTAATTTATTTATTTATTTAAATTTATTTATATATTTATTTAATTTAATTATTTATCTTGTTTATTTATTTATTCGACGTATTTATTTATTAATTTATTTATTTATTTATTAAATATGTTTAGTGTTAGTTAGGTGTGAATGTATTTATTAGCGTGATTGTTAAAGTGTTATGAATGAGTGTGTTTTAAATTTAGACGTGATAGTATACGCAAAGATTTAGCAAAGTATGTGTATGTTTTCTTTTATATTTATATGTTATCTCTATTGTATTTATTTTTTATTCTATGTATTATTATTATTTTTTGACGAAGCGTTTTCTGTGATATTTGACCGTGACTAGTTCATTACATTTAAATTTTATAAACTGACGAACTGATAAAGTGAATTATTATTTTAATAAGAAATATGCAATAAGTGAAAGTTAAGATAACAATTATATTAAATCGACTGATATTTTTTAATTATAATTATAACTACATGTAGATGAAATTGTAAGATTTTGTCTTCTGATGAATAAAAAGTATATCTATCTATCTATCTATCTTCCGGCGTTCTTTTTTCTGCGGTTGTCACTTCCGCTCTCTGACTCGCTGGACTCTAGGTCTGTAGTAGTCGGCCCTTGGCAGATAGCGGCTATCGCAGGTTGGATCATGAGAGTAGGCGGGTCTATGGAGTTAGCTTCTACCACTATGGGAATCTCCTGCAGGGTTAATTTCGCGGAGGAGTTTGTAGGCAGGACGTGTTGCCTCCAGTCTGTCAGCCTCACCACCAGGCGAACGGCGTATGTCGCATTGTCGTCCGCAGATCCTAGATCCCGTCTTGGGTCCATTTTCTTCCTAGGAAGGGAAAGATAGGTTTAGATGGGGATTCTCAGGTGCTCAAGGGCGCATTTATAGTAGATGATAAGTAGGACGAACATGTATAAATAACTTGCGAGAAGGTCGAGATTTTAATTTTGTGTTTTTCCCCTTTTAAACCGCGTGCATCGAGGAGATACGCCACGTTGAGGCGCAGGGGCTCTTGTGGACCTATTTGGTCTCCCTCGACCTCTTATAGGTGTATCTTTCGCGATTTCCGCGGACGTTGTGTTGCGCCCTACGCTTATCTCACCTACTGTAGTCAGTTGCATTCCTACTCTATTGCTAATAATTTTTGCTTTACGCTGGACAACTACACTTGGTTGACGCAGCCTACAACGCTTTTTCCCTACTACTAAGGGCGCATCGCTCGCACGCGACTTGTCTGACTGATGCTCGAGGTATTTAGGGGCCCATTTAAAAATGATTCCTTGGGGGACACGTGAAAGAATGCGATTACGCCGCAATACTTTCTTGCCAACAGTATACTATACATCTCGTCGCTTGCTATTATAATATTTAGCTTGGCGTTCGTACGCTTTTGCTGAATTTTCTGTGGCTAAATCTCGCACTTCACGCAGTTTATTCATGCGCTCATTCCCATTTTCTAATGCAGCTGTCTCTGCTTCATGCGATGCGGCGAGTTATTCTTGCCGTCGCAGCATACTTAGAGATACAGGGTTGCGTCCGAAATTCAGAAAAACTGGTGACAATTCCGTGGATTGTTGCACAGCCGTATTATAGGCATTTTGTCTCAATATCAGAGTGGAACGTCTCCGGCACTATGAAGCGTAGGAAGATCTTCTTTCTGAGTTCCCTTTTAATCGTTTTCGCATTTGCCTTGCGAATGGGGATACACTCCACCCAGCGAGTGAAAAGGTCCATGAATACTAGCAGGTATTCATGACCGCGCGGTGTATGAAAGTTGTAGCCCATAATATCTCCAGCTACTATCTCCCGCGGCCTCGTTACAATACGCCGGCCCATAAGTCTAGCGGGTGGTAATTGGATAGCTTTGTATTGCTGGCATACTGCGCAGCGACGCACGTAATTTGCTATGTCCTTATAGATTAACGGCGAATAATACAGCAATGCGATACGCTCATCTGTTTTTACGCGTCCCAAATATCCAGCTGTCGGCTCGACATGCCCTGCATGTGGGACTTACATCCACTTTTCTTTTGGTAGGACTAACTTCCAAGCATCCTGGTCCTGTAAAAGATCTTCAATCGAAGGATCTGATTGATAGTAATACAGTCTGTTACCAACTATTTTCCAATATGGATGCTCCGTGGGATCGGCGTGAACTTTCGCTTTTATCGCCAGATACCTCACATCACTAGTATCCTCGTCTGGGCAACTGACTGACGAAAGTGGTACCTCCGACTCATCCGCGTACATGCGAGATAATGCGCCTGGCACCCAGTTTTCAATGCTTTTCCTATACTCAACCTCGAAGTCATAGGCAAGCATTTCGAGAGCCCACCGTGCCAAGCGTCCGGTGGGGTTCTGAATTCCTTGTAACCATTTCAGACTGATATGGTCCGTAATAACCTTGAAGTGGTAACCTTCCACATAAGATCGGAACTTTCTTATGGCTCACAGCACTGCGAGACACTCTGGTTAGGTTTGTGAGTAGTTCCTTTCATCTGATGTCAACGTGCGGCTAGCAAAGCACGACACGTGTTCAACCCCATCAAGAATTTGCGTGAGCACCGCTCCCAAACCAGTGGAGCTAGCATCAGTCTGTATGACGAACTGCTGGTCAAAAGAGGGACTATGCAACACTGGAGCAGATGCGATCAGCGCTTTTATCTGTTCAAACACCATCTGTTGCTCATCACTCCATACGTACTTGACATTTGATCTAGTCAGATGGGTAAGAGGGTCCGCAATCGTGGTGAAATTATTTAAAAATTTCCGATACCAGGATGCCATTCCTAGGAATCGTCGAAGCTGTTCAAGATTTTTGGATCAGGAAACTCCAATACTGGGGCGATCTTGACTGGAACCGGTCGGAATCCCTCTCGATTCATGAGAACCCCCAAAAATCTAACTTCACTGCAACAAAACTCGCTTTTGTCAAGGTTGATGGTGAGGCCCGCATCGATAATTCTGCGGGGAACATACTCAAGCTATATCAAGTGTTCTTCAAAAGTTTCTGTTGTTATAATCATATCATCCATATATGAATAGGCGTGTGGCTCAAGCTCAGGGCCGATAATTTTGTCACTCAATTCCTGGAACGTGGCGGGCCCGCCCGATACGCCGTACGGGAGAGAACAGAATTCGAAAACGCCAAGGCCTGGCACTGTAAATGTAGTCAAGTGTCGTGATTCTTCGTCTAACGGCACCCGATGATGTGCACCGCTTAGGTCAATACTGGAAATATAGCGTGCTTTCTGTAGCTTTCGCAGGATAGAATCCATGTAAGGAAGCGGATACGCGGATACCTTAGTCATTCCGTTCAACTTCCTGTAGTTGACGCGAAAGCGATAAGAGCCGATTGTTTTATGAACCATTCCCACTGATCTCAACCATTCGCTAGGGGATCTACGAATGATCCCTGCTTCCAGCATTTCATGCACTTGTGCATGCATTTCTTATTTAAGTTTCTTGGAGATTGGATAGTAGTACTTTTGCCTAATAGGTCGTGCATATTCAACATCAATCTTATGTTTGATAAGATTAGCGCGACCTAAAGGCACTTTGCCTTTTGGTAATACTCGATCCAACATCTCCGGTAATTGTAAGCGTTGCACCTCTGTAACGTCGGCTAGTCCAACCTAGGAGACGAGAATTCGCTCATCCACTCCTACTGTCGTTACCTCGAGAGTGAGAAGTTCCTCAATCCCTTCTACCTTTAATTTATTTTCGCGAGGTAGGATGTGTGTTTCTTTCCTCGTTCCAAGGCACTTCGAATTTTTCAATGTATGAGAGCAGAGAAAATATATAATCCGAGACTGGTTCTGCAAATCCTTGGGTGCGCGCTGTCGCTTCTGTCACCAACCGCTGTTGATAACGGCTATCCACGCCGTAACAGCGTCGTGCTGCCTGGCAAAAGTCTTGCCATGTGTGCCAATTCTTTCTTGAATGACGACACCATTGGAGTACTGCTCCCTTCAGCAACTCCGTCATGGCATTCAAGAGGTCCTCGTCCTCTATGCAGGCCAATGTGCGGCACTCATTGACGCGTAGCAAAAATTCTTCAATACTGTGACCGTCTTTTTCCGGGCAAACTTGATATTCCAGGATTGAACCGTTTTTCCAATATCATTAACACGATGACTAGCAAATGTGCTATTTCGCGATTGTCGCGTTGTCTCAGAATACTGAGGCACTCCCCTCCCCTTAGACTCTGGCCGGATTGAGAGTATCTGATCACGCTAGTGAGCTGTCGCTGTTTCTCTCTCTCTCTTATTTGTTGAACGAGTGGTATAAAACTTGGCGTGTTTGCGTTAAGTTGCGAACCACACACTCTTGCCGCTTCTTCCTCTTGTGCCCTTATATCATCATTTAGCTGGTAATCGTGCTCATATTGTTGGTCGAGTGTGTCAGGCGACACCTCTGTTGCTTTTGGGCTTTGCTCCTAGCCCCTGATGGGCATTCGCTGTTTCGCTGTTTGTCATTGTCTCAAAGCGCAGCCTTGTACTCGTAGCTAGTTCATCAACATTCTCTCGCAATTCTTTTACTTAAGTACTGTATTCTTGTACCAATGCCTGTGTGCCTACCATTTCGAGTGCTACAGTTCTTGGAACGGGGTATAACGTTATCATTACCATATTTGGATTTTCAATCATATTCACAGATTGTCGTGTAGTCGTCGAATATACTGTAGTCGGGTTACTTGATTTACCCGATCACCCTAAGCCAGTTGCTGTAGCACTTGTCGTTGTAGTTTTGGTACTCGTTACTGCCTGCGTACTCGGCGATACCGTAGTACTAGTTGGCTGGATTCCCCAGAATGATAGCGGCATTGGTGGTGGTCGTTGTGGTGGGATGAGCGTTTGTATAGGCGGTTCATACGGTGGTGGTGTGGTTACGTCAACCAGTAGCGTGCGAATCGGTGTTGTCGTAATCACCGTCACTGCCGCAGCCGCTCCTGCTCCCGCATTAAAGTGTACTCCACTCATGTTCCCGAGTCCATTTCCTTGGCATTCAGTTAAGGACATATTTGTTGAACTCATCTGAGTTTAGCTGAATGCCGCTGGAGTGACGTCGTTCGGTAGCCCCGTTCCTGTTCGGTGGCTTGCCAAATATTGCTGCCTTCCTAATATTTCGGTCTACGTTCTGTCGCTGAATTTTGCTTTGCTCAATACCTCGCGGAGCTTTTCTTCTCGACGAGTTTTCTGCTCTTCGTCGCTTGAGTTGTCTAGACTATTAACGAAATCTGCAAGTGTGTAGTCGCCCCGCAAGCGTCTATATATTCTATCGCTTTTCGCTAATCGTGTGCCATCACTGTTCAATTCGAGCCTATTTAAAAAAATATCCAACTTTTGTCCGTTTAAACGTAGAATCCACGCTCGGATCTCGATTCCTACCGTTTCATCAAAGGAGACGTAGTATCGACTCGCCATTTTCTTGTGTTGTAATTATATTTTTACTTTTCGTAGGATCTAAAGAAATATTTTAATACAAGTTATCAGTTCGAACTTTCAACACTAAAATAAAGTTTATTTATTCTTATCAAGTAGCTTGATGTACCCGAAAAACCCAGTGTTTATCACACCAGACAACGAAAAGAAAAAAATGCTTCTTTCAGTGTATTTTATCAATACTAGATTGCGTAAATCGCTTATACAGTATCTATTATTTAGTAACTATTACTCATAAAATAACTCTGAAAGAATACTGTTTTTATCCGATATCGATTCGAATTAAGTAACTTGCATAAATCGCTATAAAAAAAAAAGAATTCAGAAATCCTATTTGATTTCCCCATAAAAAAAAAAAATTTCTTAAAAAAAAATGAAAAAGTAAAATTTTTCAATAATTAATTAATTAAATAGTTAATTAAATAATAATATTATTTTATCAAAATAAGTAACTAATAATAATTATCAATCAAATCAATAACAATTGTTTATTATTATTAAAAAAAAACAATTATTCCAATAATTAATTAAATAATCGATTAAACAATTATATTATTTTACCGAAATGATTAAATAATAATAATAATCATTATTTAAATCAACAACTTACGTTTATTAAACAAAACAATTATACAAAAATAAGAAGTTTGTGAGCGATCAAGCAATTAGTTAATTAAGTAATTAATTAACTATCTATATTATTTCTCAAAAGGAAGTAAATAATTATTACAATCCTTAATTATGTTACTAAACTCTTGTTTATATATATAGAATCACCATAATATTATTATTAATCAATTAACTTAGCTATCTACATTTTATGGCCCCGCAATAACTCGGCGGTTTGGTCGCAGTTGAATTATATATACTACACTGCGACTATACAGACTCGCGCCTACACAATTATCTATAGTCTATACAGTACAGTCACTGTATAAACTCTCAGTATCGACACTATGTATGTTAAATTTTCAATACACGCTGTTATAGTATCAACGCACGTACTTACCGGCATGTATTTTTTATACTCGAATATACGGTCAATAACACTCTAATCGAATAAACGAGCAAATATAATAAATTAGCCTGTTACCGAGCAAGTGGTCAAACGTATATTTGTTTACTACATTATTTATTTGAACATAAATTAATTTTGCAATCATGTGATTAATTTTATAATGAAACTATTTAATTTTCACCGTCAAAAACAAATGTAATGATATACTAGAACAATATAGTTACAAAACGGAGATTTCCGCTTTGGCTAAGGAGGAAACGAAGTCTCCCATGCCAGACTTCACGGCAATATTTGCGAAGATGTTAGACGAGAAGTTGATACATCTCCAGCAACCGAATAGAAATGATAACTTCTGGTCTAGGAATGGACAGGGGAGGGGGGAGGGGCAGATATGCCCCAAGAGGTCTAACGAAGTACGATAACCAATCAAATCTCCACCCAGAAATGGGCGAGATAAGCCCAGGTCGGATCGTCCGGACGGAATGCCGGGGGATAATAAGCAAAGGTTCGATTCCACGCAACCGTTGAAATGCTTCGGTTGTGGTCAATTGGGCTTTATCAGAAAGTACTGCCCCACTTGCTCGGGAAACGAAATGAGAAGTGGCCACTAAGGACCGCAACCATTCCTGATGGAAACACGGTCCCCGCAGCAACTCTCCCCATCAACCCCTCTCCTTTTGGCGCGGTCAGGTTAGTCGGACAATTGAGTCCCACCCCTATATAAGAAAGGGAGGAAACCACACAGTCGCGGAGATCATCGAATGATCTAAAAGGACATAAGATATCTGCAGTGTCTAACCCCACAGACACTGAAGTGTCAAGGGGAGCAGTGGACGTCCAGCCACATCTAGGCGAACCTCTCCCGAAGGAGAGGTCAAATGGGAACGGCAACTGAATTCGACGCGCTTAGGAGAGAGAGGAGATACCGAACAGCGGTGGAGATCGACGTATGTCCAGAAGGACTTCAACTATACACGCCCCAATCGAAGCTGAAGCAACAATGAAGGGAGCGAGCATATTTTGACAAACGGACACGTCCTCCCGCGAAGAGAAGGACAACTTGAATGAGGTTTCGGAAGAAAACGTCACCTTAGTGGCAGCTCAATTTGTCGAACCTGAAGCGTCGACGATAGACTCCGACGCTCAGTCACAAACGCGCATGTTTCCTCTCGAAAGAGAGACTGATATAACCAACCAGCCCCAAATAGACTCAAGCTGTACAAAAGAGGAAGCCAAGTCAACGCTGGTGGCTCTAGGTAGGAATCGGAGATTTCACAATTCGTGTCCTATACGATAATGGAGCCTCCAGTACGTTGACGGGCGGTGGGACGAAAATTGCCGGATGGTACTTTCTGTCTGTTAGACGGACACGTTACGCGCACCATAAAAGTCACAGGAGAAACACGCGATGTACGTGGGTATCGTCCCGCACCTAGACGACGAATGTTATGTGGAAGTGAACTTTGTGAAGAAGGGTACTCAGGCTAGAGTACAGCTGTAGGTAGTCAGTTTAGATGCTGGAGTAGCAGTCATCTTAGTAGCGGCTATCGCCGATGGTACCGATTCGTAATGCCAGGAGCTGGAAAGCATCTTAAACGAACCATTGAAAGGCCAAGGTGACACTTGAGGCCTAACGTGGAACATCGAGCAGCATATCGACGTCGGGTTAACCGAACTCATTAAACAGAAATACTTCCCTGTCTCGGAGAAGATTGAGCAGAAAATGCATCAGTAAGTTCAGGAAACGACAGAGCAAGCAGTGGTGATAGTAAAGAAGAAGAATAGTAACGCGCAGACAAAACTTGACGCATACCCGATACCTTTTATGCAAGATATCTTGCGGAAATTGAGAAGGCCAAAGTATATATCGATGATCGACATCAGGAGTCATTACCATCACATACCACTGAGCAAATCTTCTCGGCCAATCACAGTCTTTACAGTGCGGAGAATAGTACTGTACCATTATCTTCGTATTCCCTTCGGTTTGTTATACGCGGGCGCAGCGTTTCAGAGATTAATCGACATGGTGATCGGTCCAGATCTTGAGCCATACGTGCTCACATATCTGAATTATATCATCATAATCTCTGAAACACACGAAGAACACAGACGTTTATTGAAATTAGTTCTGGAGAAGGTAAAAGCCGCGAGAGTAATCATTATTCAGGAAAAGTGCGTATTTTGCAAGCGCAAAGCCCGATATCTGGCAGTCCTAGTGATCGAGCCCATAATGAAATACCCCGCACCCAAGAATTTTAAATAGTTAAGATGTTTTCTTGATATGTCTTCATGGTACAGGAGGTTCATGAAAGAGTACGCAACGTTCACCGAGCCTCTCACTCGGCTTCTAAAGAAAAACCAGAAAAACGCATTTGACAGACTGAAGGCGCCCATCGCCTGAGTTTCTGTTCTACAGAGTTCTCTGCCGTATAAACAGTTCGTGGTAAACACGAACGCCAGTGACACTTGAAGTGGTACAGTACTCCTCCAGGAAACTGTGAAGGATAAGAGATTGCTAGAATTTGCCAGCCGGGCGTTAAATTCGGCAGAGAGGCATTACAGCGTGCCGGAGCGCGAATATCTGGCAATGGCATGGGGTAACGGAGAACTTAAGCCCAGCTTGGTTGTGTAATCTGAAAAACCCCACCGGCCGCTTTGAAAAGTGGGCACGACGTTTGTAAGGTCATGATTACGAAGTGATCCACAAGAAGAGTGCAATTGAATTATGTACCAGACGCATTGTCCAGGATGCACGAGGTGGGGGAGACATCAATAGACTCCTTAAGTTGGTTGGTAGGCACTGGTGATCCGTGGTATCTAGCCAACTTCAAAGAAACGGCAATGAACCCTCGAGAGAATCCGAACTGGAAGATTATAGGAGGAAACCTGTACCACTATAAGCCCGACAAAGGACACCATAGGTGATGATGATGCCTGGAAGTTAATGGTACCAAACTAACACCGACACGTCATCATATGGGAGAATCACGACAACCCCACTGCTGGACATGTCGGATAAGAAAAAATGTACGCTCGAGGGGCCCACCAATACTTCTGCCCGCACATGTACTCGGACGTACAAAAATACGTCCGCCGGTGCATGGTATGTCAGCAGTGCAAGGTAGTCCAGAGATCGTCCATCGGGAAGATGGGCATACGATCTGTTGAGAGACCGTGGCAAATTGTAGCCAGCGATATATCACCGGTCAATTTCTACGCGGTGGAGGGGCCGGGGGGGGGGGGGGGGTATGAATATATCTTGGCGCATCAAGATCTAGATGGGTCGAGTGTATCCCCATTCGGAAAGCGAATGCTTCATTCCGACAACTGCACAAAGTTAGAAAATAAGGCCGTCGGTGAATACCTGATGCAGAAAGGCATCTATCACACCACAGCCACCCCCCCCCCCCCCCCCATATTGCCCGGAAGGAAACCCCGCGGAATGGGAGAATAGAACCTTGAAGACGATGATCGCATTAGGATGCGTATGGAAGTGAAACTAGATGACATTATATCGTAACGGAAAATCAGAAAACTTGGGACGAAAATCTACCAGAACTTGTGTTTGCGAGGAATACAGCCAACCACAGTTCTACCGGTTTTAGCCCAACGATGCTGAATTACGTCAGGCCTGGAATGCTCGCATACTAAGATTGCGCGAAGCACAAGAATAATCTGCTGTGCATTCCACAATACAAAGGAAATGGGCCAGGACCGAGAGGGTCCTCGAGGTAGTTCGCACTTCGTGGACGATGTACCGCTTCGCAATCAAGGAGGCGATTGAGACCTGGGGTGAATTGTACGTAATGCTTCCAACTACACGGGGATCTGGGTCGCCCCATTTCAGAAACACAGGGAGCTCTCAGACCACATCCTCGTGTGGCTGAATGAAAGGAAGGAGAGGTTGCGGCGGGAGGATGCCGAAGCAGCTGTTGCCGCGGCGAACGCCAAGTGCGAACTCGCAGTCCGCAACAGAGCTGCAGCAGAAGCCGCAACTGACCTACGACGGCTTCAACAGGAGATAGGAGGAGCCGAGGCCCGCCAGATGCCGGACGAATGGCAGGCTCAACCCAACACCTAATCCTGAACCACCGGTGGGTCCGGTCCACCGAGACGTCCCAACTCCAGCCCAGAAGAGGAGAAGCAGACACTGAATCTCCCAGGTACCTGAAAAATCCGGTACTGCAACATATGTCGCAAGCCTTTTAACGTAAAGTAACCAAATAAATCAAAAAAGAAATAAAAAGATTATATTGAGTACCGTCCTTCGATTCACTCCTGTCACACCTATTTCCCCGTTCGTCTCGCGACATCGTTGACATGATCGACAGAAGTTGCTTATCGGGGAAAGCATCGTCTGGCAGGGGGATGTAACGAGTCGCGAATAACTCGCGAATAATACAGCACGGAGAGTATGCCAAGTGTCGCCATCTTACAGCCGCGTGCTTCAAGAGGAGATGCCACCGAGGCCGAGGAGAAAGGCTATTCTATCTGTTGCTCTCGGGCCGCGCACCATGCTTTCCGTTCGCTCACCGCCATCTTAAAGTTTTCTCTCGCTTCGCGTCTGCACGTGTCCACTCTCGCGCTGTATTGGTCGCCACCTAAGCCGATTCTGTCTACTCTCTAAGTCAAGAAATAGTGTGAATGCTGCTATGTGAGTACGAGCACATAGATATACTCACGAAAACCCACAATTAACTGGAGATACATTATTGGAAGAAGTCTAACCTTGAGAAATTAACGAGAAACGTATGGTGCTCACCAGAATCCATTGTAAAGTCGGAACCTGGACGGTGCTAGTATCATTGTCAAAAATTGTAGCGCTACATCGTGTGTTACCATGCAAAAAAGTGTTGACAGTGAAGGAACGAACGAAGGAGAAATCAGAGCTTCTACAACTCGCGCATGCGCACGAACAATACATACACACATGCACACATGAAAAAATCAGTGGGAGAAATATGGCTTTGGCACGGACGATGTGTATGGAGAAAGATATGCAGCTAGAGAGTTATACGACAAGTTTCGCAGTAAAACAGAATTTTCTGGAAAAATCGTGACCTGGAGTGCGCTAGTATCGATGTCGTATGCTGTGGTACAGCGTCGCGACACACATCGTTTCGCGCTGTGAACCTCGCACCTCGATAGTCGAGATGGAACTAACAGATTTCAAAGGACAGTACGTATCTGTTCTCATGCAAAAAATTGCTGACAGTATGATAATCACACATACTCAAATACACACAAGCCTATACATATATGAAAACTTAAGTGGCAAAAGCCTGGCCGTGATGCGGTTCATTGATAATTTTTATAATGACTCTAGTACCGTGGATGAGCCGTGCGGTCTGAGCCAATGTAGCCAAGATTACGCTCAAGCTCATAGGTAATACCTATGATATGATTCACGATCTCTCACGCATATGAGACACTAACACACAATCTTGTGTAAATATCTCGAAAATGTATTATTTGATAACTTCGTGGGATAAAATGCAAATTTCAGTAAGAGAAGAATCCAACTTTACAAATGTTCGTTTAAAGGAACACGAGACTCAAGTCGTTGCGCAAAAGAGATTCGACGGTGATTGACGTAAACCGACAGAATTCTCTCCAAAGCCGAGTTTCGGTCGGCGTTAGTATTGTCTTCCTTCCCGTTGGCGCATGCGCGGATTTAATACAGCGAAATTTCCAAAGACTGACGCAGCGAAACACAGCAGAATACTGATCGGTTGCGTTCTTTTAGATGGGAGACGCGGAATCTGCTAGGTAGCAGCACCGATGCACTCGCAGTGCGCGAACGCGCCATGGTTTGGGCGAGAATCAAAGCGATTCTTTTGAGAAAATGTGCAATTAGGACGCAAATGTTTAAAGACATTAGACAGACGATTAACTTGTCCATTCAGACAGCGTCTTGTCAACTTTACGGCATTCGATGAATTAAAGAAACAACAGGAATGCTGTTATGTGAGTACGAGCACACATACACACGTGGGCATACTCACAGAAACGACAAATAAATAGAAAAACATTAGTGGGAGAAGTCTGATCTTGAGAAGATTAACGAAAAAAGTGTTGTGCTCACCAGAATCCATTGTAAAGTCGAGACCTGAACGGTGCTAGCATCGCTGTCATCAGCGCTGCTTCGCAACGTAAATTGTTTCGCGTAGTGAACCTCGCGTCTCGATAGTCGAGATGGAACTAAAGGATTTCGCGGGGTACGGGGTCTTTGTTACCATCCAAAAAAGTACTGACAGTGACGGAATGAAGGAAGGAGAAACCAGAGCTTCTATAGCTCGCGCATGCGCACGAACCATACATACTCACATGTATACACAAAAACTTAAATGGTAGAAATATGACCTTGATACGGACAATGTGTATAGAGAAAGAAATGCAGCAAGAGAGAGAGAGAGAGAGAGAAAGAAATGCAGCAAGAGATAGAGAGAGAGAGAGAGAGAGAGAGAGAGAGAGAGAGAGAGAGAGACAGTTCTGCAACGACTGTCATAGTACAACAGAATTTTCTGGAAAGAATCGAGACCCTTTGGGAGAATTCTTGGATAGTTTATATTTGTCTGTGAACATTCTTTATCTTGATTTTCTACAAGTTTCTTTGATTTGGCCATTCTAGGATTTAGATTTTTAACATCAGAAAATATTTGTTTTGTAAAAACACGATAATTTCGAACAGTTCCAGTGGATTTTAAATCATTATTCAGAATATACACTAATTGATCTGGAGAAGTGAAAAAATTGTCAAAGCAAACGTGATAGTTTGAAACGTCACCTTTTTATTTTCTTAAAGAATTCGCACAACATATTTAAAACTGCATGGGATCCTAGTCTGCACGTTGATAAATTTTGGTCGGTAGAACTGTCTTTTATATATTATAGAAGGATCAATTATTCGTTGTTGATAATAAATTAGAGAAGAGTTGACTGATCGCTACGAGTCAATTTTATTACAAACGCCTCACGTTTCGGATGTATTGGTAACACCCCCTCACGTTTTATGTACTGTTTTCTGGTAGCCCTTGAGAAGAGATGTTACCAATACATCCAACACGTGGGGCATTTGTAATAAAATTGACTCGTAGCGATCAATCAACTCTTCTCTAATTTAGTACGGTAATTTTTTCCATAATATATGTAAAAATCTAACAAATATACAAATATAGTACAAAGAGCTCATAGATTGATACTAAAATGCACAGGTTTATTTCTCATAAAATGTTTAGAACTGTACCCCAAAAAATTCTGATCATCATTTCGTCAATGGCCATAACCGACCAAAAATTCCAAATTGTTGTATGTTAGACCTAAGAATATTTATTATGTGTCGCACTTTCCATACTTTATCTGATTTATTCTTATCTGATGCCTTAGATGTTTTTAATTTTGATTTTAATTTCATAAATTTATACCGATTCATAACATTTTAAACATATTCAGAGTGTAATAACTCATCTGTACTCCAATAATCTTTATAACTTTTTCTACTATTATTTATAGAAAATATAAGAATCCCTACAAAATTATTGAACATTGTCATATCTATTTCTAGTCCATTTTCTAAAGACGCTTCTAAAATATAGGTTTTAATCTTTTTACAAAAAAGACATTTCGTACCGTTCCACAGGACTTTTTCCTGTAACTTTCTTTTTCATGTCGTCAAGACAAAAGATTTCTACAGTAGGTAAAGAGTTACATATTTTTTCACCGTCAATCCATCGATATCCATGAGCAACTTCGATCTTTTTACTGTTAGACTTTGTTTTGGTACTCTTACTGTTTTCTTTTTTATATTTCTCATAAGCTTCTTTATTTACCGCAATTGGGTTGTTTTCATCCTTATCACTATTCAATTCATCAACATCACTATTTTCATCATTGTTAGGTGTAAATACAATTTACGCTTTGACATATTTACAGTAGTAAATTTATAAAAACATAAAACAACTAAATAAATCTAAACCACTTTATTTTAATTTAGACAAAAAATAAATGCGCCAATAAACACTAATTATTTTAAAATATGTATATAAACAAATTCAGCAGATGAGAAAGTATATCCTTTATTTGTTAGCCTGCCAGTCAAACGTGATCACTAACACGGAAAATATCGTGAAGACGGTCCACACTAAATTTAGACTGTCGAATGTTGCGAAAGAGTGAGCCTCCATATATGCCCGAGGCCTCGTTGTTCATAGGAAACAATCATTCATTTATTTAATTTTAAAAACAAATTGTTTTTTGCAAAACAAACAATTTTGAAATCAGAGACCTCAACAACATAAAAATTAAATACTTATATGTAATATTTGAAAATTTCTGTATCTTAGACTATAATAGCGGCAATATTGGAACCGACATTTTCTAAAATGAAAATCCGATATAAAATTCGAAATCAGCAACTTCAAAAACATAGAAAATGGGTACCCACATGCACTATTTAAAAAAAAAAATTTTTTTTCATAATAGCGATCATTTTGGATCTGACACTTTGTAAAATGAAAATCTGATATGAAATTCGAATTCAACGACCTCAAAAACATAGAAAATGAATAGTCACTCGTGTAGTCAAGTATTTTATTCATTTTTAGCATTTTGCCGCCATCTTGAAAATAATAGTTATTAACATTTTTATGTACTTCGTTATTGTTATACATTTAAAAGATACAATATAAGCTGCCTTAGAACGTTATTTTAAAGATTGTATAAATAAATAATTCATAAAAACTTAAAATCTTACCTTTTATTCAGAATGAGCAGGCCACTTTACATAAAAAAATCATATTTACCTACTAAGGTTTACTTGGTTTTATGTGGTTTATAGACGAAAAACCAATCGACTGTCAAATGTCCGCTTTAGAGTTAATGGGTTAAAACAATCGCTTTGTTTCTCGGACAGACCAGGGCGCGTTCGCGTATTGAGATTGCATCGGTGCTGCTACCTAGCAGATTCCGCGTCGTCCCTAGAAAAGGACGCATCCAGTCAGTATTCTGCTGTGTTTCGCTGCGTCAGTTGTCGGTATTTCGCTATGTTAAATCCGCACGTGCGCAAACGGGTAATGAAGACGATACTAATGCCATTCGAAACACGGCTTTCGAGAGAACTCAGTCGTTTTACGTCAGTCAGCGTCGGATCTCTTTTGCGAAACGAAACGAGTCTCGTGTTCCTTTAAGCGAACATTTGTAAAGTTATATTCTTCTCTTACTAAAATTTGCATGCTTAATCCATGAGCTTTATCCCACGAAGTTATCAAATAATACATTTTCGAGATATTAATTTATTCACAAGATTGTGTGTATGTGTCTTAGATGCGTGTGAGATTGTGTATCATATCGTAGATATTACCTATGACTTCAGCGTAATCTCTGCTACGTTGGTTCAAACCACATGGCTCGTCCGCGGTGCTATAGTCGTGATAAAAATTATCAATAAACCGCATCAAGGTCAGGCTTCTGCCACTTAAGTTTCCACGTATGTATAGGCTTGTGTGTATTTGCATGGCAACAGGTACGTACTGTCCTTCAAAATCCGATAGTTCTATCTCGACTATCGAGGCGCGTGGTTTACTGCGCGATACGTTGTGCGTCGCGATGCCGTACTATAGCATATGACATCGATACTGGAGCCCTCCAGATTACGATTTTATCAGAAAATTACGTTGTACTGTGACAGTTGCTGTACAACTCTGTCTCTCCCTCTCTCTTTATTTCTTTCTCTTTCTCTGTGCTCTCCGTTGTTTCTATCGGTTCCGAAAATAGTTAAATCTTTCTATAAAGCTAAAAAATGTATTATAGATAGTATTTATAATAAAGCTGAAGAAAACTGTCCGACCCCCGGTAAGAACAAGTATGACAGAAGCCATGAAAGGTGCACAAATGGTCGCACGCGCAAATGCACTAATGCGCTTTAATACAAGTCCGTTGCAGTGTTGTAAAGATTTTAATTCACGAATAATAAACAATTAAAATCGTAATTCCGAATTAAATTGAATTTAATTAAGAATTTAATTGTTATTCTTTAATTTAAACAGGCATAATTTAAAAAATAATTTTAATTCTTAATTCCTAAGCATTTGATTCAGAACTACACACTTAATCGTTAATTGTAGCATTAACAATTGAGAATTAAATTTTAATTTTTAATTCAAAATAATTCGATAGAGAATTAAACAATTAATCTATAATCGAAATAGACACAATTAGAGATTAAATTTTAATTCTTAATTACGGCTCATTTAATTAAAAACAAAACAATTATTTGTTGATTATTATATAAACAATTGAGAATTAAACAACTAATCTTTAATTTAAATAGGTACAATTGAGGATTGAATTTTACTTCTTAATTATGATTTATCCAATTGAGAATTAAATAATTATTAATTATATGATATATAATTGATATTTAAATCGTTTAATTATTAATTATATGCCATTAATTTTATATATATATAAAAGTTAGTTGTAGATAGATAGTAGATAGAAGATTAGATAGTTGTAGATATAACTTAGTTGCACAATTGCAATAGATAAATAAGTGCTAAACCGCATGAAATCGTGACCTAACCTTAAAACTTCATTTTATCTTTGGCAGTAACAAACAATATTAGAAACAAAATTAAAGATTCGTAGATTTTTTCTATAAAAATTTTTCTATTTTATGATATTTTTAAATCGATGCTTGATAATCATAAATCGCTCTACGATCACAAGCTTATCATTTTTGAAATTATCTTTTGACAACAATCAATGATAAAAAACCAACCTTTTTGAGCTATTATAAGAAAGAAATGTAGCGATTTAAAATAATGTATTAATTG
The DNA here is from genome assembly GCA_949152435.1 of Gastracanthus pulcherrimus. Taxonomy (NCBI): domain Eukaryota; kingdom Metazoa; phylum Arthropoda; class Insecta; order Hymenoptera; family Pteromalidae; genus Gastracanthus; species Gastracanthus pulcherrimus. The sequence continues at coordinate 97,494,925 of OX424576.1, forward strand.
GAACAATTTATTTAGTTAGTATAAGTTATTAAACGTGCATGAAAACTCCGAGGAAATAGGAGACAAAATCCACACTGCTGAACTCCATATGGACGAAACGACCTACAAATAAGTAGAGGCCGCGATCAAAAAGCTAAAAAACAATAAGGCCGCAGGAAACGATTCTATACCAGCTGAATTACTTAAATATGGGGGCACCGCGCTTACATCTAAAATTTTTTATCTTGTATGTGCTATTTGGAGAAATGAAACAATACCAGCAAATTGGAAAGAATCCATCATCATACCGATCTTTAAAAAGGGAGATAAAACAGACTGCAATAACTACCGGGGAATATCACTTTTAGCTACCTGCTACATGCTCTAAAAAACAAGGCTTTGTTAATTATTTTTGTTAAAGGTCATTTGAGATTAAAGGTATACAAATATTAAAGGTATACAAATAATATAACATTGGATTAAGCCACTCTTGAAGAAGAGAACAAAATTTTTTTTTGATATTTTTTTTACATAATGGCGGCTGTGCAGTGATTACCGTGAACCGCTTTTTCAGGTCTACCGCGGTGAGCAGTACAAGTCTCGTCCAACTCCATCTATAACAAAAAAAAAAATTTTCTATTATCTACACGAGTTTTGCTAGTGAAGTACACATGATTATATTTTTAGAATTTTTTTTCGCAAAATGGCGATTGTTTTAACAAAAAATCGTGTTTCGACGAAAAAAATCAACTTAAATTGTTTATAACTTTTTTTCTTGTTAATTAATCGCTAAAATCGTGTGTACTTCACTAGATAATCGAACAGTGAAGCTACTGTTAAAATTTTAAGTCAATCGGATGTAAACTTTTTGAGTTCTACTGCTTGCCGATTTTGAAAACATGGTTTCGAAAAAACGCGTTTCAAGTTTCAAAATGCTATAAATCTTAAGAATCGCAAAAATATAGTCCATAATAATTTTTTTACCTTCAGTCTGCTATCCCTGCACCATATAATTGTCCTTCCAGGGCCTTCATTTCCTTTTCTTCTTTTTTTTTGCCTGATTTTTTTAACCCAAGAGCATCGTAAACGGCAAACAGACCCGAGAAGCCGTCATTGAAGATAATAACGGCTACGTCAGTCGCAATGTCAACTATAGTCTTACCGCTTGACACCGTCTTTGGAGCAATTGACCACACTACAGCATTATACGACTCGTTATTGTTCTGAGTATACGCACCCAAGCAGCGTAACAGAAGGTTGTCGGAGCTGAGTTCATTATAAATGGGTTTTATTGCGTTAAAAACATCCTCATGCTTTGGACTCTTGTGCTCGTACGTTGCAAGTGTACCAAGCGCTGTACTGCACTGCCAAGAACACCAAGAGTCTACTCCGACGGGACACTTCTCGTGCTGTGTATTCTCCTTCGTCGACATTTTATGAAGTAACATTGCCCAAATTTCATTCCGCATTTTTTCGACTGAATCGTAGTTTCTCCTAATAGCAAGTCCGTAATAAATAGAAAGTTCATCAATTAACTTACCGGTCAACTTTCCTCGGCCTCCAAGACCTTTCGTTGTTTTTTTCAAATTGCGCAGACGCGTTCCCATGCGGTTCTGAACGTGTCCGACACATTCTTTATTTTCGACGATGAAATCTTTATAAGGTTTTGAGTCGACTATACCTTTATATGTTTTTGAATCGCCGTCGCCGATATATTTCAAATATTTGATATTATGAAGATTTTCTGAGCTTTTGAACATTTGTATAACTGCGTCGATCTTCATTTTCCCGGCACTACCTTCATGGTTGGCATCACAGTTCTGTTTGTGTGAAGGGTATACCTCTTCGTATTCAGCAGTACCTTCTTTTTTTGCCATTATTCACACACTTTACAGTACTTAGATTTTACACACACATCCAATACCTTGCCAGTGTACCAACCAATCAAAGTCACCAATCCGAACAAAGACGTAAACCCTCTCTTTAGCCAAGATCCATCGCCTGACATCGTGAGACCTTCTTTTTCACCTCGTTCGATAGAAATTTATTTTTCTTTAATCGCTGATTATTTTTTCATAGATATAATTCGAACAGATGAAGTAGCAGTGGCGATATTAGATATGATCTTACTGTAAGTTGTTTGAAAAACAGGCTTTGCAAGATCCATCATAGAGCAGAACTTTTTTATACTGCTGATGCCTATGCCTATGATGCGCATAGCTAAAATAATACGGCAGTTGATTTCATAAGCACGACCATTTATTACAGGACAGCTGATAATCTCAGCATCACCACAGTTCGAACAAGACACAATAATTTTGAAGCCTAGTCCACGCTTGTTCGACTCTAAAAACCACACGTCACCAATACATTTTTTGCATACTACTAATTGTTCGGACCGTTTAAACACCGTCAGTTTTCGCGCGCTTTGAATTGACACGCGCGCGCATGCAACTCCGCGCAACTGCGAGGTCGCGCCGTAACGCGAGGCCTCCCCGTTCGGCCTAATTTGAACGCGGAGCCGGGATTCTCCGTGTTAAAGGAGTCTCCCCCGTTTCACCTTAGCAAGTCCCCGACGCTGGACAAAACTCCAGCGCTCGAGGTTGCTCGCCCTTTTCTTCCGGCTGCCTCGAGATAAGTAACATCAACCCCGTGCTGCTATCTCGGTACAACTACATTATTAACACACACACACTCACACGTTTACACACTACGCAATTAATTTATTTACTGTTTAAAAACCACTAGTCACATGTACACTTGTAATTTAATTTAGAAGGAGAAATAAATCTCTATTGTTTTATCGTTACATAAAACCACGTGGAAACTTTCTCCATTTCCTTTCCGCCGTGAACGCCAGCAGTTCGTCGGTTATAAAACGAGCGATAATCAAGTTAGAACACCCAAGTTTTAACTGAGATTCGCGGCGTTAACACTAATTCAGAAAGAGAAGTAAATACAGCGAAAAAATTGATGAAACAGTAGCCGAAATTATTATCAACATCGCGGTCACGGTCTAAATCAGTAGTTTTCAATTTCTTAGCCGAGGTACTAACGTGCTCCGAATCGCCTTCGAACAAGTGGCGGTTAGGCGGGCGTCGATTACTAATTTTACTCCGTTTTGTACTTGTACTTCTTGTTTTACTGCCCTGGCGGCCACTGTACACCTTTTCACTCATAATTAAGTACTTGTAAATATAATTCACAGTTAAAAAGTAAAGCAAAACTCAAAATAACAACGTAAACAACGAGAACGGCTGATCGACTAAACACAGGGCAAGTGTGAGTAAACACGTGCTGTAAAGACGCTGTAACCGTCGTAATGTCATGTAGCAACCTCTATAATTCAAATTTAAAACACGATATCGATCGTAGGTAACTTCTACTAATTTCCAAAGCCGCGAAATTCAAAAAAGCGAGCATCGCTAAAATAAGCAAAAATTGTGATTTTGGAGCATTAAAGCTGTTTGGAAAAAATTGATTTAAAAAAATTTTGAGTTTAAATCGGTACTTGGGCGTTGTAGATTTTGTTTCTAGGATTGTTTTCGCAAGATTTAAGCCAATAAAAAAAATGGAAAAAAAACAGAACAATTTGGGGATATAACCCCTTAAGCTAACTGCTGAATCAAGATGCACATTTTAATGATTTTTCCTCTATATATATATATATATATATATATATATATATATATATATATATATATATATATATATACATATATATATATATATATATATATATATATATATATATATATATATATATATATATATCTTTTATAAGTATGAAGCTGTAGGAGTCACTTAAAAAATAGATATTTATTAAGAAAGAAATTTAAAATAGAGTTGTCTAATCAAGCATCTGATTTTGATCAATTGAACTATAATCAATTTCAACAACTGCCAATAATATTCTAATTTTTATAATTAATAAATATATATATATATATATATATATATATATATATATATATATATATATATATATATATATATATATATATATATATATATATATATTTACATGGATGTTACAACCCTAACGAGTGGAGATTTCTCAATCAATCAAAATATTAAAGAGCAGTACAAGAACATGTTTGATTTAGACATGAAAATTGATGAATTTGATTGGGTTCCTAAAATCATATGCGCAATATGTAGGAAAATGCTACAGAAAGACAAAAATGGTAAAACTGAAGTAAAAATGAAAGTGCCTACGATATGGAAGGAACCTTTAAGAAAAGAAGACTGTTATTTTTGTAATACGAATTTGCATGGAGTTAATAGTAAAAACAAGTCGCAAATTAATTACGCTAACGTTGAAAGTGTCACAAAACCTATATATGAATCGTCAATTGATAAACGAGAAGATCCACTGGGTATGTACGCAAGTGGAAGTATGGATCTTGAGGAAAATTTAGAAAGACATGATGAAGATGAAATCTTAGAAGAAGAAATGGAGGAAGGAGATATTATTGTGGAAGAAGAAATAGCGCCTGATGAAGACAATGACGTTGCTAGTACAAGTGATACAAGTGACGAAGAATACATCCCCTACAATACTAAGAAGGAGAAAGGTCCACTTACACAGGAAAAAGTGAATGATCTCATACGCGATTTGGGCCTACCAAAGGATGGGGCGGAGTACTTGGCTTCATGGCTAAAAGAAAATACTAATGAAGCTGGAAAAATTAAAGTTTCTTACTACCGAGACAGAGATAAGAAATATCGTGATTATTTCGCTAAAGATGAAGAATTTTCCTGAGTTTACTGCAAAGATATAGTTGGGTTGATGAATTGCTTTAAACATGGATGTTGCAACCCTAACGAGTGGAGATTTTTCATCGATTCGTCAACGAGAAGTTTAAAAGCCGTTCTGTTACACAATACAAATGTTTATGCAGAGATTCCCATAGGATATTCGGTAATACTGAATGAAGAGTACTGTAACATGAAAGTAATATTAGACCGAATAAAATACAATGATCATAAATGGCAAATATGTGGGGATCTTAAAATCATAACAATACTTCTTGGGCAACAATCGGGATTCACAAAATATCCTTGCTATTTATGTGAATGGGATAGTAGGGATAGAAAGAATCATTACATAAAGAGTGTCTGGCCCCTTAGACAAAAGTTCGAACCGGGTTCTAAGAATATAAAAGATAAGCCACTTGTTGATCCATCAAAAATTCTTATACCACCTCTGCACATTAAATTGGGACTTATGAAACAATGGGTAAAATCTTTAGACAAAGATGGTAGCTGCGTTAAGTATCTGCGAAATCAGTTTCGCAAATTAAGTGATGCTAAAGTAAATGAAGGAATTTTCGATGGCCCTCAGATTCGTAAGATGATAAATGATGAAATTTTTGTTACGAAAATGAATCATACAGAGAGAGAAGCATGGTTATGTTTCAAGGACGTAATTAAAAACTTTCTTGGAAATCATAAGAGCCCAAATTACTAACAAATAGTTTTAAATTTAGTAAATAGTTACAAAAATCAAGGCTGCCTAATGAATCTAAAATTACACTTTTTATATTCGCATGTTGATGAATTTCCAGAAAACCTAGGTGATTACAGCGAAGAGCAGGGAGAGAGATTTCACCAAGATATCAAGGAAATGGAGCGCAGGTACCAAGGAAGATGGGACGTAAATATGTTAGCAGATTAGTGTTAGTCGTTAAAAAGAGATCTACCATCAACATCGGAGAAGCGGAAGCGTAATCCACTTCGTAGATCATTTGACAATAAAATAGTTCGTTACCATAAAAAAGAGTAATGGGCTTAATATTTTTACGGGTATTTTATTGAATTGCATATACTTCTAACAAATTTAAAGTAAATGAAGGAGCAGCAAACTATGATATAGTTTTAAAGGATACGATTGTACTTGCATATACATTGTTCTTTGCTTTATGGTTTACATTACCTTTTGCATTGTTTCAGTTTATAACTAATTTTTTCACTCTCTTTACGTCCATGACCTTGAACTAACCTTGAACTGACCATAAATATAACCTTATGGGACTATACTGACCCCGGATTCGGATTCAGCGACCCCAAAAACCCCTAAATGTCATGGTTTGACTCTACTTTTTATGAATCTTTCTGATTTGACCTTCAACTGACCTTGACCATGACCTGATAGGGTTGTAATAAGCCCGGATTCAGATACAGCGCCCCAAAAAAACCCAAGATACCATGGTTTTAGTGTATTTTTCATGTATTTCGATAATTTGACCTTCAACTGACCTTGAGAAAGATCTGATTGTTTAATCTGACCCCGGATTCGGATTCAGCGACCCCAAAAACCCCAAGATACCATGGTTTTAGTGTATTTTTCATGTATTTCGATAATTTGACCTTCAACTGACCTTGAGAAAGATCTGATGGGGTTAAACTAACCCTGGATTCGGATTCAGCGATCCCAAAAACATATAAGTACCGTGGTCAAGTTTTTGGGACTTATGATTATTTTTTTTTGTGGGGCTGTGTAATTAAAGCATATATTTAGAAAATAATACGCATCTATAATTTAAATATGTATAATATAATATCCACTAATTTATTACACAATGAGTAGTGACTCCTAGAAATCTACGTTTTGAATTTGTCCATACATCTGCGGTTGTACAAATGGTACAAATATTTAATTCTTTTTTGAACTTTGTACCGAGTCATGAATTTCAATGGAGTTTTGCCCATTTTAATCTACATATTTGAAATATAGATAACGATGTAGAATAAATAAATATATATATATATGTGACATTCCACATCAACCGGAACACCACCCTGCCCAAAATTCCTTTCGATACAAAAAATTTTAATCATATAGAAAATTTAGCATTTTTTATGTACTTTTGATTAGCGCGTGGCTATTTTTAAAATTTAGTTTTTAGACGGAGCTGTACGTTCCCTAACCTTAAAGAACTCCTACTTTACACAATGATGAAGCTGTTAGAAATCACAGGAGTTCCGAAAAATTCCAAGCAACGACTATTTTATGTATTTTGAGCTGCTGAACACGAATCCGACCCTCTTTTTACCGATATCTCAAGCGTTCGTCCCTAACCTCAAAAAACACCCTAAAATTGCTGTTTCACGCGGTTGAGAGGTAGGTCCTGTGATATACGTCAGGAAAATTATTGACACAGCGTATTTTTATGTATCTTGTGCTGCTGAACAATCAAAACATATAAAAGATCTGAAATCAATTTACAGAAGAACGAAGGGCTTCTGGAAATTGATTATTCTGAAAATTTTGCTTATGTAGTTCAGAATGCTGCTCAACAATTTCATTTTAACAATGCTCAGTGTACAATACATGTTGCAGTACTATATTACAGAGAAGATAATGAAATAAGGCATTATAGTTTTATAGCACTTTCTGAATGTACTACTCATGATACGTCTGCAGTTTATATATTACAAGGAAAAATTATTCCTGAAATGAAGAAAAGATTTCCAAAAATGAATAAGATTATATACGTCACAGATAGTGCAAAGCAGCACTATAAAAACAGATATCAAATGATAAACTTAGTAAATCATGAGTTACATTTTCAAATAACGGCACAGTGGCATTTCCATGCTACTGCTCATGGAACGGGTTCATGTGACAGAGTAGGAACCATGTTACTCGTAAAAAGAGAAGCTACTCATACCAGCTTGCAGGCGAAAGCTACGGACGCGATTTAAATTCAAAACAACTTTATGACTGGGCGAGACATTATTTCACTATTCCCAAAAGGATTATGAAAAAACATTAAGATCACTAAAGAAAAGATTCTCAACTGCACATCTGTTACAAAAATTTCAGACGGACATGCGTTTTTAGTTTCTTCCGACTTCAAAATTAATACAAATATATAAAAAATGACAATAAGTACAAAATTAAATACTTTAAAAAAATTAGAAATTACATAATAAAAAAAAAGAAAGTAATGCGGGCTTTGTAATAAAGACAGTCTCAACCCTGTAAAACGTAGAGAGCGTTCATAGGAATCAATAAAAAAGTTGCATAATAACTATATATCAGTAAGCAGTTATTTTAATTGAATGTACTTGAGTAGAAGTAAACAAATAAAATTTAGCTTCGTATTAATGTTCAGCGACTCAAAATTCATAAAAATAGTCTCCGTCGATAATCTTCCTCAATAGACCGCAATTCCTCAATTTTGGGGTGATTTTTGAGGTTAGGGATAAACGCTTAAGGTATCGATAAAATAGAGGGTCAGATTCGTGTTCAGCAGCTCAAAATACATAAAAATACGCTCTGTCAATAATTTTTCTCGCGTAGATCACAGGACCTACCTCTCAACCGCCTGAAACAGCAATTTTGGGGTGTTTTTTGAGGTTAGGGACGAACGCTTGAGGTATCGGTAAAAAGAGGGTCGGATTCGTGCTCAGCAGCTCAAAATACATAAAATAGTCATTGCTTCGAATTTTTCGGAACTCCTGTGATTTCTAACAGCTTGATCATTGCGTAAAGTAGTATTTCTTTAAGGTTAGGGAACGTACAGCTCCGTCTGAAAACGAAATTTTAAAAATAGCCACGCGCTAATCGAAAGTACGTAAAAAATGCTAAATTTTTCATATTTTTAAAAATTTTTAGGTCAAAAGGAATTTTGGACAGGGCGGTGTTCCGGTTGACGTGGAATGTCACTTATACAAACATACTTTCGTTATTTTCTTCATCTTCTTCTTCAACGCCTGTATCAGTGTTGCTGCTAGTACTACTGCTACTACTACTGCTATGGCTGCTGCTAGAGTCTGTATTAAGCTCTTCTTCCTGTATCGTGGTACTGGATATGTTATCTGAAACTAGAGTATTAGGGTGTGATATAATAATAATAACGTAGAAGATATAAGTGTTTACTTTATTTTTACACAACCAATACTCACGGTTTAGGTTATGCTGTTTGGGCGGTTGTACACTAGAACTGTTTGATAATCCAGGTTCTACATTTATTGGAGCTGAAACTAAAAGTATTGGGATGTGACATAATAATAGTAAGATATAAAATATTACGTTTTATTTTATCACATATATTACTTAGAATTTCTTATATTAACGTTCTGTCCTTGTACGCCTGAAGTTGTCGGTAATCCAGCTTCAATGGGTATAGGATTTATAACTAAAGTATTGGGCCGTATTTAAATATAGTAAAAAATAATATTTAATTGAAGCATATCCAATACTTACGGTTAAATGTGTTTTGTATACCTGCTGATGATAGCGCAGGTTGCTGATCATCATGATAGACACAACTCAAAATAGCTTCATCACCCGCTGTGTCGTCGAGCATTTGATTGATCACTAAAAGCGTAGGGTCCACTGATTTATAGAAGTTAAAAACTTTATAAAATGATTGGACCAAATACTTACAATGTCGACAAATCAAACCGCTAGCAAGAGGATTCGTGTGATCGTTGCGTTGCCTAATAGCTTGGACATCGATCGACAGTACTTCTTTATTATGAAAGACCCCGGCATGATACATATAATTAATTGTCGTTATGCAACAATGCAATATAAGGAAATGTAATTTTTTTTGTTAAAATTTCTATGGGTAATCGTTCCAGATAACTACACTATACCGATCCGCAAATCTATCGAATACGCCTTCTTCTTGTTCAAAGTTCTCATTTTCTTATAATCTGGCCTGTCTCTGCTTGGTCCTTGTTTCTTTAGACGATTCAGAGCTACGACGCTTCGCTAAACATTTACGTCCATCGTCGCGGTTTCTGGCGAAGTCTGTCCGAGTTTGATGATCATAACGCCCATTATTTTTAATACTGGCTCGAATCCTTCATTAAAAATGCAGGCGGCTGTTTTGCTTACAATCTCAACGATTTTTTTACCATTGAAAATATGTTTGGGGGCCATACTCCAAACGCATTTGTTAAATCTTTCGTTATTATTCTGGGTATGGCCACCCAAACATCTTTCGAGCAACTCGGTCCTGGTTAAATCGTCATATATTGATTTTAAAACTTCTTGTACATCGGCAGAAAGAGCAGGTTTATGTTTGTAAATAGTTTTATTCTCCTTGGCTTTTAGGTATTTACACCTTTTAACAGAACAATACGAGTGCTGTGCATTTACGTCAGTCGAAATTTTGTGATAGTAACCAGCCCAAATTTCAGTCTTCATATTCTCGATTGAATCTTTGCTTCTTTGAACAGCTAAACTATAGTTAGTTGATAGTTCTTTCATCACCATTATAATTAGCCCTTGAGTTTTTTCAATGGGGACTTTTGCAGGAGTGTTTTTAGCAGACTTATTCGCTACAGTTTTTTTGTAGGTTTTTTCACTGGAGTTTTTTTGTTTTCAGCTTGTTTTAGAGCCTTCTTTTGAATAAGTACTTTCTTTGCCTCATTAGCACGCTGAAAAATTCGTTTTGCAACGTGCAAAACGCACTCCAACTTTTTTACAGTGAAATTCTCACCATACGGAAAAACGCTAAGCAGCATCTTGAACGTCTTCGAGTCGCCGTCCCCAATGTAAAAACCCGTACTTTACGGCAAACTTTTCTAGCGATCGAAGAAACATTTCCACAATGCCATCAACTTCCATCTTACCGGCACTACCATCATGGTTTGCTTTGCAGTTTTCTCGATGTTTTTCATACCAAGCCAAATACTCCACTTCATGCTCTCTCCCTTTCCATTCTTCACAACCTTTACAGTAGCTAGATCTTACTGCAATGTTTATAACTTTTCCAGAGTACTTGAATATGAGAGAAACTATTCCGATCAATGAAGAACCTCTTTTCAACCAAGAGCATTCACCGGAAACACTCAAAATATCTTCTGGTTCTCCTCTCTTTTTATTTTTAAGTTTTTCTTCAGCGAGAGCTCTGAGCTGCACTAGGTTGAAAACTGCCTAGACAGCAATCAATATGGTATCAACAATTCCATAATAAGCAGATATACTTAAACCTTTGCCTAGATCCATGAGATTGCAAAACATGTTTATGCCGTGAACACCAACTCCAAGCAAACGCATAACAAATACTAAACGACGATTCACTTCATAGCCCGTCCCAATCATTGGGCACGAGTCAATAAATTTTTCTCCGCATCCACAAGTTATAAGCAGTTTAAAACCTAATCCTCGCTGACTGTATTTATTAAACAAAACGTTTCCGTCACAAACTTTACACTTCAAATAACTTGACAGCATGAAAAACACAAGAAAAAAATGTATAATACAGTAGCCAGCCATTTGCTCGACAGGCGCATCGAAATTCGCGTCTTAAGTTTTTCTCAATTTTTCAGCTGATTTGCTGGTTGACTGCGAATCAACTGCGTCAGTATGTCTATTGCCTTGAAATTTACGCTTTTACCGGGTTTGCCGGGATGTTTGTTACTGAATTTAGACGAGTTTTGATCCATAGTAAATATCAAACACGTGCTGTTACTCGTTCAAAGTCAAATGCAAGACTGCTACTGATCGCTCAAAAGCGAAGCAAAAACTTCTCGTACAAGGTACATACAGCCAAACATTTGAAAACTTTACCTGAAGAATACTTCTACACATGCTCCATTCTAAGAAAAATATCAAAGCGAAGGATACATGACTCCCAAGCAGCTGCTTGAAGGTACAAAGGGGGATTAGTCGAAAGGTGGGTCGAGCGCGCGCGCTCAGGTAGTAAAGGTAACGGTGCACAAGTGTAAAAATAACATAGTTAGAGTGCTCGGATCGTTCTAAAATTTTTACACAATGCTTCTACATACATCTACTTTCGAAAAACGCACAAAAAAGATTCGATTTTTTGAAAGTGATAAACCAGAATGATCCCTTAAGATCTATGGAACGATATTGTGGTAAAACTTTTAAGTATCGTGAGTATATTAATCCTGTGATTAAGTATAAAAATTAAAATAATGTGTTAAATGTTAGTGCGTATGTGAGATAAAATTTGTAAACAGTATTCTGTGTGTGTGTTTGTGTAATTGATTTTAATCAATATAAAGATACTTTTTTAATATAGTGTGCATGTGTAAAAACTTTTAAAAATGAGTATGTGTAAAAAGTGTATATTTAAAAAATATATGTAAAGACTTAAAAACTTTTTTAAAAACATTTTGAAAACATTTTTTTAAAACTATTGTATTTAAAACTTTGTACGGCGACTACATCAAGCAACATCAGAAAAGAAAGGTAAGTTTGATTAGATTTTAAAATAATTTAATTATATATAAAAGAGATAGAATGAATATTTTAATACCGTTCTTCTTTTCTTATCTCACTTGTATCAAAATGCAATTTATGAAAATTTAAAATAACTAATAAAATGTTAATTAGATTTTATTATTCGACAGAGAATTCCTATGTTTACTTACAAAAAATGTATACACTTCTGAAATTACCTTAAAAATGTTACGGAAATTGTAATAATTCTTAGAATTCAAGGCTTGTTAAACTTTAGCAGCATGTATCTCGAAAACTGTTGGAGTTATCGAGGAAATAAGCGAATTTTGGCTGTCTATTGAGAGAAGCGAACGTTGGGGTTATTCGTTAAATAATAAAATCTAATTAACATTTTATTGGTTATTTAAGGTTTTTTTAAAATTGTAATTTGTTACGAATTAGATACGAAAAGAACAGAATTAAAATACTCATTTCTCTGTAGAGAGTGATAAGACACCGCGGCAAAGCTCTCTCTCTCTCTCTCTCTCTCTCTCTCTCTCTCACTCTCTCTCTCTCTCTCTCTCTCTCTCTCTCTCTCTCCGTCCGTCGCGCGTCTGCTGGGTGCACCTGCTCGTGTTTTGGCTCCTGCATTTACACCGCACTCTGCTGCCTCCTGCACCTGTGAGCCGGTCTGTTGTGGTGCCTGCACAGTGGAACATTCTAACCATAGCTGTGATAATAAATCACAGCTTCCACTGGTCCATCGGCACGGCTTTCAACATCCAAGCAACAACACCCGGCCAGGTGTTTTTTGAGGTTAAGAGAGGTGAACACGGCAGAGTGGCGGAAGCCAAGCACGAAGCATAATCCAGAGGTACCACTTCATTCTGGACACACAGCACGCAGCGCCATACTATCAAGGCGCCATCTGCCGACTCGAACTGCAACTACGTGACCACCGAGGCGACACCTGCTGCATCCTAGACACACCATCAGTACCTTCCACGACTCATCTTTGTCGCCACTAACACCATGGTCGACAACTGCGCCATCTGCGGGGAGGTTCCTAGGAGCAACAACTCGCTACGTAAGTGCTGCATATGCGATATTACTTACCACCCGGCGTGCAAGCCTCTTGCAGTGCTTACCCGCATACAAAGGAATGCACTGTAGCTACAAACTAAAGCGGTAGCGTGCCAGGCATGTATCGACTCGAAGAGGTCGATGTTCGAGTCGGCAGTCGCGCGCGCGACGAACGCCAGCAAAAATATGAGTGGGAAAGAGAAGGAGCTAGCCGCGTCCACTCCGGCCAATAAAAGGCCTGCAACAGCTGCTCGCACCAATTAGGCGAGCAAGGCCGCGCCCACCAACTCCTCACTCTCTCCGTTGCAGGGGCTAGGCCCCGCCCCCACCAGCAGCCTACTCCGGTTGGCCTCACAGTCTCCTGTGACGTCACTAGGCCCGCCCATTTCCAGTACAGGAGCAGAGCACAGTGGGGAATCCCCGAGTGACGTCACGGCCAAGAATGCGGACCGAGCTAATAATACTTCACAGTCCTCCTTCTCCAAAAATAACAGCAGTATTAATGATATAAATGCGTCCGTCATCCGTATGCTAGATAGTACCGCGTTAAAAAAGGGAACAACGGTCTCCTGCCTAGTGGAGTACGCGAATTCTACTTCAAGATACATTGATAATGCACTTGCTAGACATTGCACCTCTATTGAAGGCAGATTGGAGGCAATTGTAAATAGGCTAAATACGTTACCAGCAGTACATACTTTGGCACTTTCAATTGACTCTAAGCTGCAAAAAATTGAGGAAAAACTGTCGAAACAACACTCCCAGCTGGAGGAGATGAAAAATGAGAAGCACGTGCTTTATCAAGAAATAGATAACCTAAAAATTAAAAATAAAAAATTACATGATAATAACGTAGAAATGAACACTTTATTGACCAATACAGAGGTAAATTATAGCATGTTAATTGAAAAAATCGATAATCTAGAGCAGACAAATCTCGAGTCACAGACTAAAATTGATAATCTTGTATTAAACACTTTTGAAAACGATTTCCTAAATTTAACAAATAAAATCAATAGAGTTGAACGTGACAACAAGGAAATAATAACAAAAATAGAAAAAATAATAACAAAAGAAGATTTTACCTCTGTATATACTACTACTATTGAGAAAATTGAAAGAAATGTTGAGAACATCCAAAAAGATAACCAACTCATACTAAATAAAATAGAATTCCAAAAAATCGCAGTACTCCCCAGTACACAAAACAATACCGTTTCTCTTATAAGTACAAAAAATGTAATACTGTTAATAATGCGTCTGCTACGAATAGTACCTTACTTGACAATTATAGTGATATAAGCGAAACAATTGACAATTGTGAAAGCAATAATGACGGGTTCATCCAAATTGTAAATAGTAGAAATAAAATGTCTAGGCGTTTGAATAAGTATAATAACGACAATGCTGACGCTGCAGCATCACCTGCACGAAGCACGCGGGTGCAAACGATTGATGGGGGGACAATGCACAGTAAAAACATTAAAAGCGGTAATACGGAGCTCATTATTTCAAACATTTTCGACGGTGATGTCTCTAAGCGTGTTGACGTCGCACACGCGAGACTGTGCCGTGTCCTTCCATCAACACGAAAAATTGATATAATAGGCACACGCCTGCTTCGGTCAGAAGAATCAACAGCTGCGGCATTAGCAGATACAAACAGCGAACGTAGAAGGTCACCATGGGTTGTTACCCTTTCCAGCAGTGCGTTAGGCGAGAAAATAATGCGAGCCAAAAAGCTTATCACTGGCTTTCATGCTAGAGATGTCGACATTGCAGCTCTTGACCAGGACACAAGGGATGGGATTATAAATGGGAAAATTTTTATAAATGAATTGTTAACAAAAGAATGTTTTATTAAATATAGAAGTCTCAAGGCCCTTGCGATGAGACTTAATTTTAAATATGTTTGGCATAGAGGGGGCCGTTTCCTGGTGAAGAGGCGCGATGGCGATGTCTCTCATGAATTTTCATCTGCGGCTGATTTACAGACAATAGTGGCATCATATGCCATTAATCAACCATCTCAAACTGTAAATACTGAAAAAAAAACGGTTGATAATGAAATCGAAATTGATAATAATGTAATTCCGTCAACTGCTGCAAAAAATTGACTATCCGCAGACACTGCTGGGGGGGTTCACTGTAAGGGACTGAGGGCAGGTTTTGTCAATGTTACCTCACTGAAGGGGCACATTGGCATGATTAAACAACACCTTTCAGCTCGTCCTACCTACCATCTCTTTGGGGTTGCTGAGTCGCACCTTGACTTGATCGCAACAAACTAGGAGGCGGGCTAGTCCTGTACATTCATAACACTTTCAAGGCAAATTTACTATGCAGCTCTCCAACAACACAGGAGGGCAGACCATTTATACCTGAATATTTAATGTGCAGTGTTCAGCAGGGCAGCCTTCCCCCCGTCTTTGTTGCTTTAATATACAGACCACCACATGTACCGTTTTTACAGGGCTCTGACTTAATAGACAAACTGACGATACATACTCAAGACTTTAGTCACAAAATTATTATGGGAGATCTGAATGCGAACCTACTCGGAACGTCAGCCGATGCGAAATTTGTTAGACGGTTGGCTGATGATCTTAACCTTCAAATAATTGATCATGGTGCGACTCATCATCTCACGGATTCTCACACGTGGATTGATGTGATCTTCACAGATAATAATGACGTAGTACTGAGCAGGGACAATCGGCCGGCGCCTTTTCCCAGTCATCATAACATCATAGAGGTCGAGATTGGGGTCGAAACTGCTGCATCCCCTGTGGTTGAATCATTCAGCTACAGGGATTTTAAGTCGATCCTGCAAGACGACCTCCTGTCTCACCTAGCTGACTGTGATTGGTCGCGGATCGATGGTCCCGCGGCGGGTGTTGACAGTCAATTAGAGTGCCTCAGTGTCAACCTCATGGCTGTGATAGATAAAATTGCACCGTTAAAAGAATTCATGCCGAAAAAGAAAACAAATCCACCATGGGTTGATGCTGAACTAATACATCTTTACAAAAAACGTGACTCCGTACGAAGACGCTATTCGCG
Source organism: Gastracanthus pulcherrimus (assembly GCA_949152435.1). NCBI lineage: Eukaryota > Metazoa > Arthropoda > Insecta > Hymenoptera > Pteromalidae > Gastracanthus > Gastracanthus pulcherrimus. Next base: position 97,511,201 of record OX424576.1, read on the forward strand.
GACCAATGACGACAGACTGTGGCGGGAGTATCAGGGCCTTGCAGCTGAAGCTGAATTACGAACGAAGGAAACAAGGGAAAGATTTTTACAAAATAAAATTTATGAAGCGATTAATAATAAGAAAGATATCTGGAAAGAGCTCAAGGCTCTGGGCCTTCTGCCAAAGACAAGAGAGGAGCTTCATGGTTTCTCACCGGAAGAGCTCAATGCCCACTTTGCAGGGGTGTCGATCTCCCAAAATGAGGGTGATGAAGAACTCGACAACGTCCTGACCACTGCCAGTGATGACGGTTTTGTTTTCCGAGAAGTCAGCTTCTCGGACGTGGTTCTGGCTGTTGCCCACTTCTCATCACAAGCCAGAGGGGAAGACGACATTCCCCAAAGTATAGTGGCTAAGGCTCTTCCGTTTGTGGGAGATCATATTGTTAAGATCTTTAACTCCTCTCTGTCCGGTGGCATTTTTCCGGGAGCTTGGAAGGGAGCTCAGTTGGTGCCTTTGAAGAAGAAGCCTGTCCCATCTACGGTGTCAGACTTTCGACCAATTGCCCTACTGAATTTCCTTTCCAAAGTCCTGGAAAAAATAGTACACGACCAAATAACTGAATTTTTACGGGAAAACAACACTTTAGACCCGATGCAGACTAGTTTTCGACAGCATCACGGTACACAGACAGCACTACTAAAACTAACGGAAGACGTAATAAGAACGTATGTAAGAACAGGCATTCACAACAACAAAAATTTTTTGACTATTTTGTTGATGTTTTGATTTTAGTAAAGCATTCGACACCAACTCACACACAATACTGCTGCGTGAGCTGATGCGCATGGGTTTCTCCAGGAGTGTTGTCCTATGTCTTAAGTCATATATAATGGGGAGTCGACAGAAAGTCGTCACTAATACAAAAGGGGATTCAGGTTGGCTAACCACCAATCTTGGCGTGCCACAGGGCTCCGTCGTCGGACCCTTGCTTTTCAGCCTTTACATAAACGACTTACAAGACGCACTAGACTTAGATGGTGTAGAACACATACTATACGCTGACGACCTGCAAACCTACACTCAAGTGACCCTGGAAGGTCTTCGTGGTGATATCGGTCGCATATCGGCTGTAGCCGTTAGCTGGCCTGCGCCTCAATGTCGGTAAGACAAAGGCGATTATCTTTGGATCTGATCACAACATCAAATAGTTTCAGAGCCTTGACTTGCAAGGCATTGAGATACAGACCGGCGTATGCGTTCCCTTTGTCGATACAGTTACTAACTTCGGCGTGGTGATGTGCGGAAGGTTAACATGGAAGCCGCAATTGAATGCGGTCAGTAAGAAAGTATATATAAAGCTCTGTATAGTCTGAAATTATTCCGATTTTGCACCACGGAGATACTACGGAAGCAGCTGGCATGTGCACAGGTACTATCTCACTTAGACTACTGCTCAGTGATTCTTCTTGACGTGTCAGGGGAGCTTCAGATACGACTACAACGTTTAGAAAATTCATGTGTGAGATACAAATTGTGGTGTTAGGCGTGATGAGCATATCACCTCCTACAGGGAAAGACTGGACTGACTGGATCTAAAGATGAGGAGGGAGTATTTTATGGGGCTGTTGCTTTACAAAGCAATTGTCATGCGGCTGCAACCATATCTTACTTTTAACTATATATGTATATGCAATTGTAAGAATTTCGACATTGATCAATAAATAGTATCTCTCTCTGTCTATCTCTCTCTCTCTCTCTCTCTCTCTCTCTCTCTCTCTCTCTCTCTCTCTCTCTCTCTCTCTCTCTCTCTTTCTCTCTATACATGCACACGCGCATCTGCATCGCTCTTGTTTTAATGTTTTTTTTACGCCGCCGCCGTACCTTCGGGTGTGCTATAGTGGGATCCTTAAGTAGGGCCACAATGCAAGACTCCTCCACCACAATCATTTACTATCAGGCGTGCTGTATTTATACAGCAATTTCTTGTTTGCACTGGTTCCTCAGGTTTGAGGTTAGCTACATTACAATCCTGCTTCCTCACCTCGAACGCTAAAGTCTGCGCATTCCCGAGTCTGAACATCGTCAGGTAAGTGCGGATTATATCATCACGGCGTGTCTATGAGAGTGTGCGTCTGGGCGTCACGGCATGGAGACCAGCATTAAAAGTTGTGCTAAATGTGGTCTGCCTTCTAGCAGGGGCAAGACCTATAAGTACTGCTGCATTAAATGTAATAAGGCAGATCATGTTAGATGCATGATCCTGCAAACTAATGCGGCAGTAAAGCAGTACATGTGCAAAACATGCACAAAAGGTGTTGCTAATACATCACGCAGCAATAATAAGTCAGCGGCTGGACATAATGTGACGTCACGCCTAACATCAAGTGTGCCTTCTGGTATAGTGCGTTCGAGCATACATACAAAGCCGCAGCGCTCGCTGCCTAGTGGGAAGGCTGCCCCTCCACGTCGAGAAGTTCTTCGCCGCTGGTTGCTGCCGGCACACCTCTATCATCGCAAATGACGCTGATCAAGCAGCCGCAGACCAGTGTGCTTTCTGCCCCCACTATACCGCGCTTGCCTCTGTCTCTCTCTAGCGCTGACGCAAGCCTAAGAGGCATTACTACAGATCAGCTCAGCTCCCAGCGCGGGCCAACACCATGGGAGTCTCGCACCTGCGCTGTCTGCTGTACAGCGGGTTGCAGGCGCGAAGGCGCTGAATCTCCACTCTGAATCTCATACGCGGGCAGTGTTTTTTCTCATACTTCTACGCCAGCTAAAGACGACATCGCTCTCCCCGGGACAGATTCGACGCCTTCGACTTCTACCACGGACATCGAACTACCTCCTCGATGTAAATCCACATTATTAGATGCGAGCGCGACAGAAAGGTGTGTTATGTCGTCATACATGGCAGATTACATTGATAATCAATCTGAACTCACACGTAAAACAGTGACCGATATACAGTCCCTCATTGTGAATAAACTCAATTCTATTATTACTTCATCGGCTGCTATACAAGCAATGGAATAGTCGATTAGAGATCTTACGAATCGGGTTTCTTCACTTGAGGAACTCATTTCTGTGCAAAATTGTCTACTGGTAGGTTTACACAACGATCGGTTAATGTTATTGCAAGAAAATATGGTTATTAAACAGCAACTTACAAAATTATTAAATAATGTATCTGCCGTGGGTAACACCTGCAATAAGAACAATGTAGAATATATAAATAATAATAACAATATTAGTATAGTAAACCATTTTATTAATGCGGACCCTGTCGGAAATTAGGGTACTGTTATTACCAGCACAGAAACTTTGCTTTCATCAACTCGACAGCACATACGAGCACGAAGTACGCGGGCTCCGACTGGGTCGGGCGCGGACAGTAGCGATGGTAATAGCATAATTATTTCTAACATTTTTGACTGCAATGAAAATAAATATAATGAAGTTGCATATGCCGTTCTCGCCTCTGTCCTCCCCTCGCTCAAACCGGAAGACATTGTGTGCACCCGATTGCTTCGCCCACTACAAGCAACAAAAACAGCATCTACGGATAACACTAACAGCAGACGTTCGCCAATGCTTGTAAGCCTCTCCAGCAGTTCACTTGTAAATGACATCATGCGCGCGGAACGGAACTTTACTAGGTTCTGTACAAGGGATGTCAACATCGCACTTCTGGACCAGGATACTACTGAAAGCCTTACAGATGGCGAAATTTTTATTAACGAACATCTTAAAAAGGAATTATTCCTAAAATTTCGTAACCTAAAGACCATTGCAAAAGGACTAAAATTTAAATATATTTGGAATCGACAAGGTAGATTTCTGGTCAAGAGGCGTGATGCCGATATATCCCATTATTTTTCTACGGTGGCGGACCTTCAGATCATACTGGCTTCCTACTCGAACAATTCACCAACTCCCATTTTGAATAATAATCAAGAATCAGCATTAGAAAGTGAGGCACAGCCGCAACAATCGTTCATTTGTAATACTGAAGTGCCTCGTATCGAATGACTAGGTTCGTCTGCTGGAGATGCAGTCTGCAGGGGATTGAGAGCTGGATTTGTCAACGTTACTTCGTTGCGAGCACACCTTCTACAAATCCAGCAATATCTTTGTGAACATCCCTCTTACCGTCTCTTTGCAGTTGCTGAGTCGCGCTTAAAAGCGGAATACACAGATGAGCAGATGCGCATTGATGGGTTTTCGATAATTCGACGGGACCGCAACGTGAGTGGTGGTGGGGTATTTCTGTATGTACATAACTCTCTTAAAGTTAAGGTTATTGCGAAATCTAACACAAACCAGCTGGGTACTGCTAATATTCTGGAGTATCTGATTTGTAGTGTACAGCAGGGTTGCTCTGCTCCTGTTCTTGTTGCGGTAATATACAGACCCCCACATATTCCTTTTATTAAGGGTACAGATCTCGTAGAAAAACTAACATCATGCGTGAATGATTTCAGTTATAAGATTATAATGGGGGACCGCATTGCAAACCTACTTTCAACGTCGGCGGACGCTCCATTTGTGAGACAGTTATCTAAGGATCTCTCACTAAAAATAATCGATCACGGCGCGACTTACCACCACACTAATGAATCTTACGCATGGATTATTATTATTATTATTATTATTATTATTAACCAGGTACAATGTACCTTGATGCTTTACATTAGGGCAAACATCAAGGATCGCAGGAGGTAGTTTAACTACCTGTACACGACCCTAGTTACAAAAACTTAACAATTATGTGTAATTAAAATTAATATTATTTAATATTAATTAAATTACTGTATAAAAATAACTTACAACTAAATACTTATAAACTATTAACGTTATTAAACTAAATCTCTTAATTGTATATATATATTACTTTTTTTCCCTATTTCAAGATTGATTTCAGGTAGTTCTAGGTTTTTGTTCCTAGTTTTGCTTTTTGATTTTATAAACTTTTCTCTAAGCAAATTGTAATTATTTAATAATGTTTGTAGTACATAAATTTTTTTAACTTTTAAAATAGAATCCATCTGTCTTTTTGAGTTACTTCTTATTAATCTATTCTTTATTAATCTATTCTGCAGTTGGTATAGTGGTTTCATAGCATTATAATACGCTGAACCCCATACTAAAATTCCATAACTAGCCAGACTGTTAAACAAACCATAATATATGATAACTAGAGAATGTTTGTCCATTACTTTATTTAATTTAGCAAATAAATAAACAAGGTATTTAGTGCGTTGTACAACACTTTGTATATGTTCTTTCCATTTCATATTCATGTCAATAGTAACCCCTAAATACTTGCAACTTTGTACTCTTCTTAACGATTTATCTTGTATTCTTATTTCTACATTATTTGGTATTTTATCATTATAGTTTACGAACGTTATATAAACTGTTTTGTCAACGTTTAATGCCAGTTGATTGAATGCTAACCATTCATTCACTGCATACAAATGATTGTTCATTAAGTTTATAGCTTTTTCCCAATTTTCTGCCATACATAGTATGACGGTATCATCAGCATATGAGTTGATAAAACCGTCTGGCATTAAATCAAAAATATCATTAATATATATAATAAATAATAGTGGTCCTAGAATGGTGCCTTGTGGTACACCCGATTTTACAATTAGTGTGTCACTTCTAGTATTCTTGATTTTGACTATTTGTTTTCTATTATAAAGATAGCTTTTTATCAATTGCAGAGCAATGCCCCTTATGCCATATTTCTCTAGTTTTTCAATTAATATTGCGTGATCAACTGTGTCAAATGCTTTTGCAAGATCTAAGAAAGTTGCTATAATGGGTTTACTTTGATCTAGAGCTTTATATATAAATTCTGTTACCTTATCTAATGCCTGTGTCGTACCTATTCCTTTTCTAAATCCAAATTGCCTATTTGAGATAATTTTATATTTATCAAGAAAATTAAGCAATCTACTATGTAAAATTTTTTCAAAAATTTTTGCAAAGTTTGATATTAGTGAGATTGGTCTATAATTAGTAGCTTTTGTTGTTTCACCAGATTTGTAAATCGGTATAATTTCAGCACATTTAAAATGGTTTGGACATATTCCGGTTTTTATGCTTAGGTTAATTATATTAGTTAACGGCTCTCGTATGTAATTACACATTCTTTTAATTACGTAAGCATTTATATTATCTATACCCCCTGTTTTGTTTTTAAGATATGAGATTGTTTTGGTTACTTCCTCTACGTCTGTTGGTGCTAGGAAAATTGATTTGACATTATTCTTAATCTTATTTTTTTTAGATTTATTGTCTTTTTTAATAATATTTTTTGTAATGTTTGTACCAACGGAATTGAAAAATTCGTTAAAATGGTTGGCAATATCCGAGCTATTATTAATTATATTATTGCCTTCTATCAATTTATCTACTTCTTTTTCTTTTCGGTTTTGTATACCAATTTTGTCTTTTGTATACTTCCAGAGCTTTCTACTATCTGAACTTATACTTTCTACCTTACTTTTCTCATATTTAAATTTCGTATATTCAATTAGATTATGTAGTTTGTTAGCGTAATCAATGTACTTTTTCTTTAGTACTAGATTATTTGGATCTTTTCTCCATATTTTAAATAGTTTCTCTTTAACGTTACATGATTTTATCAGTCCCTGGGTTATCCAAGTTGATCTCGCTTTACTTCTTGTATTGTTTTTTTTATTTTTAGTAGATTTTTGGATGTTAATCTTAACTTTTTCTAATAAGTTATTGAAATATACGTTAACGTCATCCGATTTAGTATTATTCCAATTTGTTTGTATGCATAACTTTTCTAATTTTTTATAATCAATGTAGCTGGTCATCTTATTCATATTTACATCTTTAGTTTTTATCTCATTATTAATTTGTACGAATAAAGGGTAGTGATCTGTAATATTGTACATAATCTTATGTGCTTGTACTTCTATATTTTTGGCTTTAATAAAAAAATTATCTATACAGGTTCCTCCCCCTATATCATTACTTCTAGTAATTGAACGAAAATATGGTAAATACTCATTTTCTAGATAATTGTTTAGATATTCTATATCCTCTTTTCCTGAATTTAATATATCGATATTAAAATCTCCAATAATAAAATGATTTTGTACTTTCTTATTCTCTAATATATATATATTTAATTTTTCAATAAACATTCGCTTTTGCACATCATGAGATCTATATAATGCACTAATTTTTATTAAACTATTATCACTTTGTTTTAAAACTATACTGACAATGTTTAGTACACTATCAGGTTCTATACAAACCTCATATTGTAGACCTTTTTTTATGTATATCACAACACCATCATTTTGATTGATTTTACCATAGTTATAGTGCATGTCAAAACCATCCAAGCTTAAATCAGAAGGGCACTTTAGCTGCCACGTTTCAGTACATATTATTATATTTGGCTTAATTAATAAGCTTTGTACCAGAATCATTAATTTATTTACATTGCAATTCAAACTTCTAATATTGACATGCATTATATTTAGACTATTATTATTAACAACATTATTATTAAAGTTTTCTATAGTATCATGTATGAATTCCGCTTTGAATTCATAACTAGAATCACTCCTTGTAATTATGTCTTGTGTTTGTTGTGCCGAAGGTTTTTGAACTCCCGCGTCTTCTTGATTCGTATCTTCCATCTTCTTATGTTTTACTGTTCGTCGATAATGTAGTTAACTTTACTTTGATTAATCTTGTAAGTTAGATATCAAACTTTGTGCTTCAGCTGTTAAGTCTTGTGTGTTAGATGTTGCTGTAGATTTTTCCTGTGTGTTAGTTGCTGTTATAACAATGTGATTTTGAATATTAATTGAGCCATTGTATCCTAAAAATTTAGGTACTACTGGCTCTATTGGATATTCTGTTTTTCTTGTTATTTTTTTTATAAGATTTTTTAGGTATACACATTTTTCTGTATCTGTAACTATATGATTAGTGTCTCTTTGTGTGTTGTACTTTGTGTTAAAAAACGTGCAATTGGAACATTTTATTTGATTTACTGGTCTGCAATCTTTTGTTGCATGTTTTCCTGCACATCTTAAGCATGCTAGTTCATTCCTACACTTTTTTGCACTATGCCCTATCCTACCACATTTGGAACAAGGGTTTATGTTGAGATCATCTAATACTCTACAGCACTGATGACCTATGAAAATTTTACTATTGTTTTTCCTAATAACAGAATAAGTGTCTGGAGTAGCTTCCAATATTGCACCAAAAGTCTTACTGTTATTGTTTTTATATACATGTATCACTGTACAGAAATGATCACTGTTTGGAAAGTTCCTTTCATTAATGTCTGCTTCCATTTCTTCTATATTTAGTTCACTTTCAATTCCAATGATTTTTAATCTTGGGTTTTTCAAATCTTCTTGTTCTATTGTATATTCATTACCTATTTTTTCCACCAATTTTTCTTGCACTTTTTCTGCATTACCTTTATCAGTACATTTGATAGTCATAGTACCATCCTCATTTTCCTGAATTCTTCTAATTGGTAAGATTATTTCATTTTGTAATTTATTCAGAACAACTTTTTGTAACTTCTTTTTTCCTATGTGATTTTTGGCAGTGACTATTATGTTAGGAACTCGCTCTTTATACTTTTGGTTTGATTTGGTGACATCCGCAAAAGTTGCAGACTTTATTTTTTCGTTGTTTTTTTCTTTTAATTGTTCTTTAACACATTCGTATGCTTCTTTTAAGATGGTGTTTTTGTCTTGCATTTCGTTTACAAGTTTTCTCAACAGGATAATTTCAGCTTGTAGATTTGTAAATTCATCTTCCTCATGTCCACATATAGTAAGATTGTTTCTTTCAATATTTTTTTCTGCTACTGTTATAAAAACATTTTTTAATATTTCACTCTGTGCTCTTTCTTTTTCATGCAATTTAATAGAAGCGATTATATTTTTTGCCGTAATACTTAATTTTCCGTCACTATCACTGTCTTTGTAGGTTAGGTCCAACTTATCATGATTTGGGCAAACAACTAATACTTTTCCTAAATGGTATACTCCTTTTTTTCTTTTGAAGTCAGATTTGTGATATACGTTTTCACATATAACACACACAACAACTCCAAATTTAGCGTTTGGGTGACAATTAAAGACTATGTCATCGTCTTCGGACGAAGGAGACCCTTCCTCCGCCATTACTTGACGCGATCTTGTACCTGTACGCGATTGATGTCATACTATTTGACGATAATGATGAGGTACTGAGTGCTGACAATCGATTGGCGACCTTCCCAAGTCGCCATAATATTATTGATGTTACATTAAAAAGGCACACTATCAAACCTCCAAAACCATCCACTTTTACCTATAGAGACTTTAAAAAAATAGACCAAAATCAATTATTACATGTTCTTCAAAACTGTGATTGGTGACCGCTCGATTGCCTAGACAGTGGCGTGGACAGTGGACTAGCGTGTGTCAGCTCCAATCTCATGGAGGCAATAGATAAGCTAGCTCCTTTAAAAATTTTCACACCTAAGAATAATGTTAAACCTCCATGGGTGGACGTCGATCTCATGCACCTTTATAACAAACGTGACCCTGTACGTCGACGGTGTAAAAGAACGGGAGATAATAAACTCTTGCAAGAATATCTACAACTTGCTAAAGAAGCGGAGGATAGAGCGGAGCAGGCACGCAGCTCCTACATTCAAAATAGAATTTTCGAACCTTAAATGACAATAGAGATATTTGGAAGGAGCTACGTGATCTTGGACTGCTAAGGATAGTCTGCACGGTTTTACGCCGGAAGAGCTTAATGCTCAATTTGCTGGGGTGTCAGTCTCTCAGGGCGAATGCGATAATGAGATGGATGACATCGTAGCTTCGGCCTCGGAGGAGGGTTTCGTTTTTAAGAAAATTACTCCTGAGGACGTTGTTCTAGCTGTCTCACATTTCTCCTCGCAGGCTATCGGGGAAGACGGCATCCCGCAAACAGTAGTAGCTAAAGCTCTTCCGGCTATTGGCTCTCATCTTGCCAAAATATTTAATGCATCACTATCAAATAGTATCTTCCCTAAAAAAGACATCTATACCATCTTCAGTCACGGACTTCCATTCTATAGCCTTCTTAAGCTTCCTCTCCAAGATCCTTGAGAAGATCGTGCATACCCAGATTTCGGAGTACATTACATCTAAAAATATCCTCGATCCTCTCGAGACTGGATTTAGACAGTATAACAGCACTCAGACCGCCTTATTGAAGTTAACAGAGGACATAAGAGGTGGTATCGACGGTATTGAGGATGATAATAATAAGAAAAAAATTAAAAAATTGTTAACAATTCTCCTTTTATTTGAGTTTAGCCTTCGATACCATCTCACCGACAAAACTGCTTCGCAAACTGATTAGAATAGGCTTCTTTAGAGGCGCGCTTCTGTAGATCAAATCCTACATCACGGGGCGGCAACAAAAAGTTGTCACCAGATCTCATGCTCAGTCTGAATGGCTCGCAACCAATCTTGGAGTTTCACAGGGCTCGGTCCTGGGACCTCTTCTCTTCAGCCTTTATATTAACGATCTGGCGGACGTTCTGGATCCTAAGCACATCAAGCACCTACTTTACGCATACGATCTACAAATTTACACGCAAATTGAACTGACTGACTTACCAACGGGCATCGAGCGCTTAACAGCTGCGGCGCGAGCCGGGTCGGCATGGGCAACGTCTGCGGGCTTGTGCCTCAATGTCAGCAAAACTAAGGCTATAATTTTCGGTTCGGTATTTAATATAAACGCCCTCAAGGACTTGCAGTTGCTTGGCATTGAGGTGGAAGGTGGTGCATTCGTACCTTTTGCCGACACGGTTAAGAACCTCGGTGTGTTCGTAGACTCAAAACTTAATTGGAAGCCGCACATAGATCATGTCACCAAGCGCGTAAATTGTGCACTCTATGGGCTAAAATTTTTTAGATCTTGTACCACTGAGTCCCTACGCAAGCAGCTCGCAAGCGCTCTGATTATCCCGCACCTTTACTACTGCACGGTTGTCTACGTTGACGTATCTAACGAACTGCAAACTAAATTACAGAGGCTACAGAACTCCTGTGTAAGATACATTTGCGGCGTCAAGAGGGATGAACACATCACCCCTTACGGAATGAAACTGGAATGGCTAAATATTGAACAACGATTGAAGAACTTATTTTACTTCCTTGCTACTATACAAAATAATTAGGATCGGTCAACCATCCTACCTAACTGAGCTTTTTAAGCCATGCCAGGCCAGGACCTCCTGTAGGGGTGAAACAATTAGAGATATCTCGGTTCCAAAGTCGCGCACCGACGTAGGCCTGTACTTCAACGGAGCTCGAGATTCGCGCCTTTGGAACTCTATCCCCCGCAGTATTAAGTACCTGCCATCGCTGTGCAAATTCAAGACAGCGATGCGCAGGTACTTGCACGCACAATCTACTGTCGTTTTAAATTTAGGTTAATTGTGTACTGTCTCGTGTTAATTTATTTATTTATTTTTATTTACTTATTTATTTATTTATTTATTTATTTATTTATTTATTTATTTATTTATTTATTTATTTATTTATTTATTTATTTATTTATTTATTTATTTATTTATTTATTTATTTATTTATTTATTTATTTATTTATTTATTTATTTATTTATTTATTTATTTATTTATTTATTTATTTATTTATTTATTTATTTATTTATTTATTTATTTATTTATTTATTTATTTATTTATTTATTTAACTATTAATTTTTATTTTATTTATTTATTTATTTATGTATCTATTTATTTTTATTTTATTTATTTATTTATCTATTTATTTTATTTATTTATTTATCTATTCATTTTTATTTTATTTATTTATTTATTTATCTATTTATTTTTATTTTATTTATTTATTTATTTATTAGTGTGTATGCGTGACAATCTAGAAGTGAGTGTTCAAACTTTTAAAATACTGACATAATGAACATTCTATTACTGTGATACTAAGTACATGATGAGCAAGTTTCTCTTGAAATTACGTGATATTTGCAATATTCTATAAGTGTAAGTTTTTTATAAGTTCTTTTAAGTGTTTTATTTGTTTTATTATGTATAGGTCTGTGTGAGAGACAGTACACGCGCGCTCATGTGAATAATAATGATAAAAATGGTGTTTTAACTGAAATGACGCGATATGTATTTTATACGACGCAATTATGTACTTTAATCTGTGATAATTTGTACCTGACGAACATATTTTAAAGATATGCAAACTATGTGATATACTTTTATGTAAATAACTGTACATCGTTTTGTTTCTTTAAACAAATAAATACATATCTCTCTCTCTCTCTCTCTCTCTCTCTCTCTCTCTCTCTCTCTCTCTCTCTCTCTATAATTCCTATTTTTGACCTTACTTTTAGCCGTCAAAACATGACCGACCCGACGGGTTCAAAAGAGGTCATATTTTGACGGCTAAAAGTAAGGTCACAACTACTCTCGTGCTTTCCAGTTGTGCACTTCGCTGTCGGAGATGACTCCTGGGCTTCTGATAGCTGCTTTTCTACCTTCCTTTTGATCCATAGATCTTCTTCCCAGCCTTCACAAAGTTTTTTTAAGTCCTCGGTGTGCGAAGGTCCGTCGGTCTCACCATTTTCGTCAACGAACTAGTAACTATCTTGTCCACGTTTTTCTGAAATATTGCTGGGACTTGATTATTCCGCTGCTAATTTTGTAGTTACACCCTCTAATGTTGACGATAGTACTTTAACTTGCACCTGCAGCAGATCGTCGATTGAGTACGAATTCCCTCTCGGCTGCCTTGATCTGGTTTAGGAGAATCTATTTTTCTTTCAATTGAGGGTAATGTAGCAAATGTCGATCATTCTCCAAACTTTTTGCTTGACTATCTTTTAATAAATAGCCATGGGTATTATCTACTAGATCAATATTCTGGATGAATTGTCAATGTATTATGGTCTAGCAATATGTAGAAATTATGATTCTTAAAAAAATATGCGTAATGAAATCTACGCAACGCTAGACCATAAATTATCGACTGACGACAAATCGATGCACGAGAGGTGCCCGCGCGGCGAAGATTCATGGTGCTCGTCGCAAAGGGCCCAGGCCACTGGTGATTTGAATTATAAACACAAGTCAGCAATGTCGCAAGAGGTATTTGAAGCAATTTCTCCTATTTATGCTGAATTGAGCAACGACGATCTGCTGACTCGTTGTCTCGGCGGATATACGCAAAACAGCAACGAGAGTTTCAACTCAATCGTGTGGAAATCAGTATTCAGTGGCAAGCACGTTCTTGACACTGCAGTATATATTGCCGCAGACATTTACAACGATGGCCTGTCAAGCATCATGAAGCTTATGCAGAAATTAGGCCTTAAAATAGGACCAAATTCTTTAAATTTCTGCATTGAAACTGATGAGCGGCGGATCAAGTTTTCCGAGCGGTCGCTCACAGATGCAGCGAAGAAGGCCCGATTAGATTCAAAATCGATGAAAAAGGAAGAGGAGGAGGCAATTATTAATTCGGATGGCCAATTGTATGGTGCAGGCATGGCAGATTAGAGGTAAACAAAAAATATCGATGATTTGAGTGCATGTAAAACTTTAAACGCGTTTTTCCCTTAATCTCCTATAATCCCTTATACCATCAATCTCTCATACCCTTAATCCCTTATACCCTTAATCTCTTATATCCTTAATCCCTTACATCCTTCATTACTTAAGAACATATTGCCTTAAACCCTTATACCCTTAAAAATGTGTACCCTTAAAGCCTTATACCCTTAATCTCTTAGACCCTTCTACTCTTAAATCCTCATACCCTTACACCGTTCTACCCTTACAAACATACGCCATTAAACCCTTATACTCTTACACCCCTATACCCTTAAACCCTTATACGATTACATCCCTACACTACTAAAACTTTAAACCATTATACCCATGAACCCTTTAACCCTTTATATCCTTATAGCATTAACCCACGTGTCACTTCTAAGCTGCCAGATCTAGTAGAGGACTCTTATTATGATAGCAATGGGAAATTTAGGGATTATTCAGCAAACATAACCATAGCAGAAGCAACAACAGCGGCAGAAGCAGAGGCCAATGACAGGCCAAATCTGAATAATAATGATTTTATGCAGCAGCCTAATTTCAACCCCTCCTTTCACTCTCTGCCCAAGATTGACATTGCAAAGTTCTCCAGTAAATGCCCAGATTGCGAATATTTCAGATATGTATATTGGGCAATGATTCATCGCAGGGCTGATATGGCTGTTGTAATCAAGTTTTACTACCTTCATTCACATCACATCTATTTACTGAACCATTAGATAAAATTAAATCAATTGCTATCACTGATGATAATTTTCATCGCACATGTGGAACGTTGGTTGATTATTATCAGAACAAACGTAGGTTAATAAATACTCATATTTCGGAAGTTTTTGCTGTTAAGCCAATGAAATCGGAAAGCTCCTCAGAATTCCAACGAATCTCTAAGGAAATATTCAATCCATTGGAGTGCTTAGTATCTCTGGATCGTCCAGTCAACCAATGGGATGACTTAATTGTCTTTATGACTGTAAATATGCTAGATTCTGCTACACGCCGAGATTGGAAGAAGTTTATAGGAAAATCTCATAATCCTCCAACCATAGTACAGCTTAAACAATTCTTTTAACTGCAGATCTTGACGGTAGAGTCTATAGAAGGCGGTAACATATCCACATTAGTTATGCCAAATAAAAATAATTTGAATGTACAGAGTTTTCCTAAAGAAAACCTCAAAGCTCAAATGTGTCTTTGGTTCACTCGCTACAAACTTTAAAAAAAGTCAAACCACAAAAGACTATCAATAAGTGCTCTATATGCAATCAATCACACTATATTGCTTGATGTAGCATCTTTAAGATTAAACCACTTTAAGAGAGTATTCCAATGTAAACGTCTAAAAAACAGCACATTTTGAAATATTTTTTCTTCAATCACTATTGCATGTAATTGGGCAAACTTTTTTTTTCTCAAAAGGTATGACTCAGGACAGTAGAAAAAAAATTTATCATAGAAAAATACTTATTTATTTATTTATAAAGCTACTTTCACATCAATGACAAAAATATCTCATCTATTGGCGCAGGTGATTCCGGCCCTCCTATATATCTGAAACAGAAAATCAAAGGACTTTCTTAATCTATGTCATCGTCGTTATCGTACGTATCTCAATTTTTATACTTCACTGTAAATTAACAAAATGGCGGTTTTTCTCGCAAAAGTGAAAAAAGACACATTTTTTGCGCTATTAATGAGGCAAAATTATGTGTTAGAATCAAAATTTTAACATGATTGAGCTACGGGACATAGCCATAAGTGTGCTGAATATTGTGTTAAACTTTTAAGACGATACGTTCGACCGTTTTTGAGTAATCACCTGCGCCAGGTGCAAAAATGTCGTTTTGAGAAAATCACGTTCAAAGTTTTTATACCTGCTCCAAAACTTGAGCGCGCACAACTAGAGCCTCTACTTTGACGCATCATAGCTAGTCAATATGGTAGAAAACACCTAAACCAACTGTGGGGTATTAATTTTATTACCAAAAACTATCAAAAAATGCAAAAAAACGATTTTTTCGACCTGTCTACTTAGAATACTGCTTTAAGAAAGGAGGATTTCGTAAATTCGCACGTACTCTGCTATAGCTGTATTGATAAGCATCAAATAAAAGCGTGCTATTCAAACAATCGCTGTTTCCAATGTAAAGGGAAGCATCATACCCTTCTATATCCTAACGATTTTTCGCAACCCAACTGGTTTAGAGGATTAACCTTGCTTTCGTCTTCTTCAAAAAATCCCGCCCATAAAAGCACAGTCGACATACCGGATGATGACTCGCTAAACTGTCATTTCACTGACACTTTTGCCTCTGTATGTTTAACGAATGATATCCTTCTCCCCACATCCAGGATTTTTGTGCAATCTGCCAATGGTTTAAAATTCAAAGTTCGAGCTCTGATTAATCGTTGTTATGAAGCCTCTTTCATCTCAGAGTACTTGTCCCAACTTTTGAGATTAAAGAGAACTAAAGAAAATTTTCCTGTAACCGGAGTAGGTGAAGGGACAGTAGCAATAGTTACGAGTTTTACTAGCTTTAAGGGGGAATCTTGCTTTAGAAGGCCTAAAAAAGCTTCTTTTCGGGAATTTTTTAGCAGGGAAGAAACAACTGAACCCAGCGAACTTTTTGGCTTGTTTTTATGTGTATTTGAACTTTACAAACAAATGTTTTTAACATGAGACATTGAATTACAGCAAATTTATAAGCTCATTCGTAGAGCGCCTTGCCACTGATATCTCCAATTGGTGGGAAAGATGTAGCTCGTAATTCTTGTCTGAAATAGAAACATCAAAAGGAATATTTATTTTCATGTATTTTTCTTCTGGGTGAACTATGGAAATCCGGAAGAAATTATGAAATTCTAACTTTTTCCAGGTTAAAAAAGGGTGCTTTTTGAAAGCTGCCGGCGCCTGCCGGATAATTCTCGTGCCGACGAGATTTATCTGTGGAACACGCACTCATTTTTTTTTAATAGGACAATAGAGGACAATACGCAATAAGAGTTGTTACATCGTACATTGAAGTAAAGTCACGTTTTTTACTGGATCCATCGCCGGACTCTTTCAAATGAGTTTCAGTTCTCCCATTTTCTACATTCTTTTCTCGCTCCGCTTTGACAGCTTTCTTACTGACAATGTTGAACATTGATTTCGACCCAGAGTGAAGATGCTGCACTATCTTATCATACGTTGATTTCGACAAACCTTAACACAGATCCATGAGACCACAAAACTTATTGATGCCTTCTCGACCAACACCAAGAAGCCTCATAACGAATAGGATAGAACAATTTTAAAACCTAAGCCTGGATGTCCACTCTCTGCATATGTTACGTTTTGTTTGCACAATCTGCAGATTACAATATCAGTAATAGCATGAAAAACTGTGAAAAATTCAATAATTCTATAACAATAAAGTGGATTCACAATTATATCTTCAGTGCTCGCAGTTAACAATTTTCTTGCATTACTGTTTTGATTACCGTAACCGATTTTCGTTTACGCGGCTTCGAAGCACGTTTGGACGTCGATTTTTCACCTTTCGGATAACTTGCCATGATATTCTTACGATGTGTACTCGCCAAGAATCAGACCAAAACAAACCGTTGATGCTAGAAGCAGCAAAGTAGAGACACGTACACAGAGAGGTCTTATACACCTTTATACTTCAATAAACCGTATTATGGCTCAACACGACACTACTACAAACTCTAAATATTGTTTTGAAAGAGCGTTGAACCTTTTCAGGTATGAAACTCGGAGTAGCAGATCGAGGAGCGGAGCGCGCGCTTGAATCAGATTAAGCGCTCGCACACCTTCTCGACGCTCCTCTGCTTTCGGATCTGTATGTTCTGAAATATTTAGAATTCGACTTGTAACTTTATGTACATATGGTTGAATATCTTAGGTATCGATTTAAACAATAAAAAAAATCGATTTTTTGGACCTCCTAAAACAGGATCGCCCCTTAAGATATTGCCAGTATTCGAATCTACTTTTCTGTGTCAAGTCAAAGCCCTATACCTTCCTCGAGACCCAGGTTATGCACCACCGCGTGCTCATTGCTCTTCAAAATTGGAGTATTTACATGGTTTGGAACTCGCTGATCCTCAATACGCTGACAGCGGTTGAATAGACGTGTTGCTCGGGCCGATATCCACGCTTTGATCATTGAGAGTCAGGTGCTCAATGGAGAAATTGACGAACCGATTGCATCGCTCTCTCTATTGAGTTTGCTAATATCAGGTAGATTCCCAGGAGCCAAAATCTCCTTATACTCGCACAGCATCGTTTCACTGTTCGGAGGAGAAAATGCTCAAAGATACTCTACAGGATTTTTGGCGGGTGGAGGATATACCAACAAAAAATCTGTATACTGACGATGAACAAGCTTGTGAAGATCATTTCTTGTCTACACATTATAGAAATTCAGAGGGTAGATACATCGTTTGGTTACCATTTAAAGATCCTGTCGACAATAGTTCACTCTACACGCTGAAGCGCATGAAATCAAAGTTTCAAAACGATGAAAAACTCAAAGCAGCATATACTGCATGTATGACTGAGTATCAACATCTAAACCACATGATTCTTGCCTGCAGCGCTCCCCTCATAAGGGATTTCCATATCCTCCCCAACATGGGGTCTGGAAAGAAGCGAGCACCACAATAAAACTTCGAACAGTCTTCAACGTAATCTACTGAATATCTTACTGCTCTACAAGAACGTTAAAAATGGAACAACTCTGCAAGGTCACTGCAAGTGGGAGACATGGTCTTATTCAAGAGTGAAGTCAGCTCTCCTGAGAAATGGCCCTTGGACAGAGTCATCACAGTTTATCCTGGCAAGGATGGCTTCATCCGAGTCGTCACCAATAAAACTGCTTCGTCTACTCTACAGAGTCCTTTAGTCAAAACCATCCTACTGGTGCCTCTTGAATCCTAAATAATTCCAAGTGCCTTAATTTCTTTCTCTCCCACCACTTTGTCCGCATAATATGTTATAGGTTCTGTCGTGTACCCTTCGGGCGAAGGTGGTCGGAATGTTCGGCAAAGAGACGGTTTCATTCAAATCAACAGCCTGTTGACGATGAGGCTAATGAGACAATCAAGAGCAGCGTTTCTAGTCAAGAAGAAGATCTCTTTCCCTACCGTTCCAGTTAGTATTGCTCTGACCCCGGATGCCTACACTGCTCCGAAACGTTCTACAAACAGAGCAGCGTATCTATAATACTTTACAATATACGTCTTAAACGTCACCGAGTTCTTTATTAATTTCTGAACCCTTCACTATCGAACATTCTTTATACTACCATATCTTTACGAAAATCTTCCTGAATTATTTGAAAATTTTACAGTCAGCATAAAAAATATTTCTTTGTATAGTAAAAACATTTCAAATTTTTCTTTCTATTTTTACAAAAATTGTTGTTTTTGTTATTAATAAATCAAAAAATTGTTATTTTTTTTATAAATATGTTTGCAGTTTTGTCTATGGTATAATATTATATTAAAGTTTAGACATTAATCAGCTACGTATTTATCAAAATGTTATTTATTATCAAACCATGACGCTCGAACATCCTTAAGGGTTGATGGTATAAAGATATAATGTTTAAAGGGTTTCTGGGTATAAAGTTGGTCCAAATTTTTTAAAGTTTCGATTTTCCTTCTTGTAACTCTTTCAAAAGTTGACAAAAGTGAAAAGAATAACTTTCCAGCAAGGCAGGCGTTAGACGTTGAAATTTAAAGGTATCTACCTTGATTTCAAAGTTATTAAGTGCATGTATGCACTTATTTAATAAATTTGGTAAAAAAATGATTAATACTATAAATCAAGGCAAAAAAATGTTAGTAATTTACCATATTACTAAAATGGAAATACAACTACATTCGGGCCATAAAAAAAAAAAAATTATTTAATTGAAGATATATCAGCGTCAAATTTTAACAATCGTTGAACATCTTTCAAAACTCTAATTTTCGATAATTTTTCAAAACCCAAATTTTTTTCTTTTTGTTCCGAATAGTATCTACACAAAAATTGGCAAACTTAAATATATCTAAATATAGAAACTGTTCCATTCTCGAGATTGTGCAATTTTTCTAACATTTTAAATGACATATGTCATAGTTTGATGTAATTTACTAGCGGTAGTTTTTGTTAGGGAGATTTAAACATAATTTTAGTTAAAGCTGATCACAAGATCTTTAATTTAAGTTGTCGCATGCAATTCTGAAGTTATTTGGATCAAAAGTTATGCTTTTCTTAATATTACGAAAAATTTTAGGTAGTAAATTGGGACAATGCAAGATACGGTCCTACAACGTGATTCCCAACTTACCACCTGAGGATGTTCACCTTGAAATGACCTTGAACACGGGGTCAAGCATAATAAATAGGCTATTTTTCATCGTTGAGACTAGTGTAAAATGCCGTCCAAATTTCAGTTTAATTCGTCAAGCCGTTGTCAAGATGTCGGGAGGATAAGTTTACAAACAAACAAATAAACAAACAAATAAACAAACGAAGAAACAAACGAACAAACAAGCAGAAAAATTACCAAACCAATATTAAAGAAAATTTCTAACTAGAAAACAGTTTTGAGCTTTGTAGAAACTATGATACAGATGGGGAACCAATATTAATCCCGGAGCTTTTTTGTATAGCAATAATACTCGTTCATACGTGCGCTATAAAAAAGCTATAATATAGCTTTCTTCAGTACGAAAGTGACTGTCATAGTCGCAAAATGGCAGAAGTTCAATATGCATATAAAAAAATCAAAGTAACATAATATATTATTATTATTATTACTAATTGCTTCTATTGCTCGTAGTAGATGTTTAATAAATTAAAGACGCTATTGATCTTTTCGAGCATAACTATTTATTTAATTATAAGCCGACGTTTCGGGAGTACATATACCTCCCCTTGTCAGGGCAAAACTTACGAGAAAATATTTAACATTAGTGTGTACCAAGAATTCTGATCATTCTTTATGAGACGAGATTAGAAAATCTGTCCGAGCCCCACACGTCTTTTGCTCTCGGGTGAGCAGAGGACGGCTGGAAGATGGTTGTGACGGCAGGGATATTATAATAGTAGAATTTAAAGGCAGAAGTATAAATGTTTAATTCTTCATTTTAAATAATCTGAAAAACCAAAGAATAACGCGAAAAACGCAGTGTAATTACGCGGAGCGCACGAATATGCGAAAAGTCCGGCGACGCGTGCAGAAACGCGCGAATCTCGTGAGGAGCAGAGAGGGAGAGAGTAGCGGAGAAGGAGAGCTACGTCACAGACGCACGGCGCGAGTATATAGGGAGCCGCGAGCTGCGGGCTCGGCATCACTTTTCTCGGAAACTCCAGGCACGCGGGTCTATCTAGACTAGCACTCCCTCGGGTAAGAGAAAGTGTGCGAGTGCCCGTGGCCGGAGCTAACGCGCTTAGGCAGACGTTCACTCGCTTCCACCAATACTCTTTCCCGCTCCTATCCAAATATGTAATAAAAGCCAAGTCCAATAAACTAACACGTATCTTTAAATGTACTCTGTCCACATTTGTTCTCTACATCCTTTCCCGACTTGGAAGCGCCGATCCCTCCTTGGTAGCTATCGAGGAGGCCTACGCGCCGATGAGTACTATTTTGAAGGGCGCACTCTAGAGCGGCCAGCGCGCCACTCGAGTGTTTTGCACTTCGGGGTTTTACCCGCAAAAAATACACAAGTATCTTCTGCGGGGTTTTACCTACTCGCCTCGCAAGAGAGCTAACTGCGCTCTTGCCGGACCGAGATAAACCTATCAAAACAGAACGCTGCACAACGGAGCTCCTAACTAGGCGGCTCCGGGAACGAAGTGGGGAAAAAAGGAAGAATCACTGGGTGGACAAAAAAGCTTGTTCTTCTGCCACTCCTCTCGAGTCAGCACGCGAACCGCGTTTCACGGGAAAAACAAATCATTTCCGTGCTTTTCTTCTTATCACAAAACGGCTGAGACCGTAACATTGGCGTCCGAACAGGGACTCGAGAAAGTGGCTGAAAGAATAACTATTCAAATGATACCGGAAATAGACGGGTCGTTTGCGGAGATACGCATCCACTCGCGCATTAATGACGTTCAAAAAATCATAAAACGGATATTCGTGATTGATGAAAAACGCGAAGCAAGGTTGGCTATTCTAGACGATGAAGTACGTACTTTAAAAACAGAAAACGAAAAGTTAAAACAAATGGTAGTACTTCAGCGTCAGGATGTAAATAAGTTAGGAAAATCAATAAATGATGAAATAGATTTTTCAAATAAATTAACATTAAAATCATATAACGTGCGGAGGCATCTGGGTAGTTTAACTAAAGCAGTAATGGTAAATTTGTCTAAAATCGAGAAAGCGTTTAAGCAAAAGGATGAAAAAATTGACGAGCTCATTCGGTTGCTTAATGCACTAAAATTGAAATAAGAGTAGAAGAAACAACCCATTTTTTATGGAAACGTTTCTTTATATTACAACCGCCCCAGTAGACAGCTTAGATACCGAGCAGAAAAAACATAGGGATTGGGAAAAGGCAGTATCGGAGGAGCTGAGATACCTAGATGAAAGGCAGGACGAGCTCGCGAATAAAGTGGAGGAATGGGTAAAAAATGCCGATGATTTAGGATCACCACTTTTGCGCACTACGTGTATAGAAACAATTAACACCGATCTGACCGCTCGAATAAATGCACTAGACGACTTAATACAAAAAGTGCAAGGAGAACGGAGAGTGGAGAAAAAGCGGGGGGACGAGCTTGATAAAGAAATAGCTACCCTAAAAAGCTGCATAAATGTTCTTGAAGGGGAGAATGACTCACTGATCACGAAAAACACGGAACTGTATACAAAAGTTGAGAGTTTGAATAAGCTCGTTATGGAAGACAGCGGTTTCGTGGAACAAAAAAATTACGTGAACGCGCGGGTTGATGAAATGTGCGCGAAAAGCGAAGAAATCGCGAAAAATGTGGGGGAGTTGCTTGATAAAAACCACCAAACGCATATTAACCCTGCAAATACCACCAGTAATGATATATCGCGGAAAGTAAAAATAAACATTCCAAAATTTAAAGGCTTACCATCCGAAAGGCCGATGAAATTCTTATTTGAATTAGAAAATTATTTTACAATAATAAAATCAGAGGAAGGGGATATTCTATGCATTATTTATCAGGCTCTGGTAGATGATGCACACAATTGGTGGTATTTGCAGGAAGAAGAAGTTAAAGACTACGACGAATTCATCACACGTTTTAAGGAAAGATATTGGAATGCGGGGGTACAGAGGACAGCTAAACGAAAAGTAGAGTTTGGGCAATGGTACGCGACCGCATCGATGAATAGGGTAAATTACGCAATTTACGTGTTCGGATTAATAAAAGAACTCGAATTAAATTATACCGAGGAAGAGGTCGTATCAAAAATTCTTGACCATTTTGAAAGAGGGGTCCGTTTAGCCATGATGGGTCAGCAAATGAAAAACAAAAATCAACTATTAAAAGTTCTAGCTGAGTTCGATAGCGACGACTTACGCTCAAAAAACGACCGCACGGCGGTAAATAAATTAGAGACAGAAAAAAATACTCGAAATTTCACGATTGCTCGCGAGGACACGTCAAATAACTCTAATTCCCGAAATAGTCAGGCGACAGAAACTGGTAATAAAAAACCGAGGCAAAACAAAACCATAAATGCTACCCAAAAGGTCGATTTCCCAGAGAGCAAAACGAACTCGACACAAGGACGACCTTGGGAAAAGCGAAAGTTTGAAGGAGGGAAAAATAAATTTAAGGCCGCACAGGGGATTAATGTACTAGACATTGATGTAGATGGGGAACACGGAATATCGGAATCGGGAAACGAGCAGTAGTTACGTCTGGTATCTCGGAGTCTGCGTTTAAACAAAAAAAAACGGGACGTAACTGACACGCTAAAAATAGCCTCGATAATAGAGGATCCAAGAGAAACACTATTACACGATATAGAACCGGAGGGAGACAATATCGAAACTACGTGCTGCCCGGAAATTGACATAAGCATGCATAAAATCGGGGTAAAAGCTTTGATTTACACCGCTATGAGAATTCTGCAGTATTTAAAAAATGTCCAACTTTACCCATCACTGGCAAAATTATAAAGGGAGCAACGGGGGGAAAATCAGCGCGTTTAAAGCGGCAAATTATGCTCACACTCAGCATAGGAGGGTTGGAAACTAAACTAATCCTTCTCATAATTCCAAAGTTAATAAAACCTTGTATCATTGGGTATGATACGATTAAGGCTCTAAAAATGTTAATAGACACGGTTAACGAACAGATACTATTTCAAATAAACCATAAAGATGGTGTTATCAATTATATAGATAAACGGTTCGCATTAGGCGAATATACGTCTTTGTGCATAAAACAAATGAGCGATCACCTCGAAAACGAGGGTGGCTTAAATGAATATTTCGACGAAAATTACGTAGATTACACGGATTGTCGCGAAAATTCTTACGACATCACTACCGGTGAAATCGATGAAAAAATAAAATCTTGTGATAACCTAAATGGATCGCAAAAAGAAAAACTAAAATCATTGATAATAAAGTACAAAAAAGTATTTGAAAAATAAACCAGGTCTGTTAACTACACATGAGCTTGAATTAATATTAAAAGATGACACTCCTTTTTATACAAAACCCTATCCCATTCCCCTAGCATACAGGGAACAGGTAAAAAGGGAAATAGATAGGATGTTAGATTTAGGAATTATTAGACGCTCGAACAGCCCGTATGTCAACCCTGTAGTTGTCGTAAAAAAGAAGGACGGCTCAGTAAGATTATGCCTAGACGCGCGAAAATTAAATGTACGACTAGTGGACGATTATGAAGGGCCGCCGGGAATAGATGAAGTGCTGCAAAGATGCGCGGGAAAACCGATAACTAGCACTTCCGATTTCACGTGTAGCTACTGGCAGGTAAAACTCGCAGAATGGTGCAAAAAATATACAGCGTTTAAGTGTGAAAACCACATTTATGAGTACAATGTCGTTCCTTTTGGGGTTAAGACTAGTGGTTCCGCATTAATAAGAGGTTTATCTCAGACCACGTCGGATTTTGACAATTTTTTAGTATTATTTGTCGACGATATGGTAATTAAATCAAAAGATTTTGAATCACACCTAAATCATCTAGCATTACTTTACGAACGACTTTTGGCCCATAACCTTAGATTAAACTTTAAAAAATCAAGTTTTATGTGCGAAGAAATAGAGTTATTAGGACATTTTATCTCAGCACGGGGAATCCGGCCGGATCCGGAAAAAATTATAACGATACGAAACTTCAAACGACCTAGAAACGTGCGCGAGCTACAGAGTTTTTTAGGTTTTGTGAATTTTTATAGAATACGAAATTCGTAAAAAATTATTCACAATACACAAAACCTCTCATAGAATTATTAAAAAAGGGGGTAGGTTTTCACTGAACTACGGAGCAGCAAAAGGTATTTGAGGATATAAAAACCGCTTTCGATGAAAATATCATTTTAAAATATGCGGATCCGAAACGCCCGTACATCCTCACGTCCGACTCTAGAGATTTCGCGTGCGCCGCCGTGTTGTCACAATTAAATGATAAAGGAGAGGAGGAGGTCGTATGTTTTGTCAGTAGGACTTTAAAGGGGAGCGAGTGTTCGTATTTTACGACAGAAAAAGATATGGTAGCTCTCGTATGGGCTTTAAAAAAGTTAGATACGTTCTTGCGGGGGGCTGTAAAAATTCTTGTTAGAACAGACCACGAGGCTCTCACGTTTTTAAAAACATGTAAATATAGTAATGCGAGATTGCAAAGATGGAACCTAGCAATCCAAGATTTTGAAGTTGACACGGAATATTTACCGGGAAAAGAGAATGCAGTGGCGGATTATTTGAGCCGAGTAACTGATCTTGAGCCAAATAGAGTAGAAAAATCAGAAATTATCATAGCGACAATAACTGGACCAAAACTCAGCCAGGCGCTGATAAATTTTTGTAAAAATATCGAGAAATAACAGAATCAGGATCTATCTGCGGCAGAAATAAGGCAACGATTACGATTAAATGATGAAAAAATCAAAAAACAATATGAAATACGGGAAGATTTATTATGTAAACTCGTGCCAGACCGGACAAAAATCTACATACCAGAGGGGGGGCTGAAAATATTAATTAATGAGGTGCACGAATTTTATGGGCACGTGGGAGCGCGCAAAGTATATAAACACATTTAACACTTTTACGCAAAAAATTTAAGAAAACAGGTGTTAAAAATTTTAAAAACATGCGATAAGTGCCAAAAAACTAAATATTTAACACAAAAATATAATGAAATAATGCAACCAATCCTCGTAAATAAGCCTCGGGAACTATTATTATCAATAGATTTTTTCGGACCCCTACCCGTCTCTACGGGAGGTGTAAAATATATACTCACAATCATAGATGTGTTTAGTAAGTATGTGGTATTTTATCCACTTAAAATAGCAAACACATTAGCCGTGATAAAAAAATTAGTAAATGATTACATGCCAATCGGATCATGGAACCCAATTTACCAGTAAAAAATGGATTGATACGTTAAAAAAAGAAAACATTAGATTAAGGTTTTCATCAATTAGACACCCCCAAAGCAATGTAATTGAACGCGTGCACCGCGAATTGGGGCGATTTTTACGTACGTTCATAAAAGAAAAACACGGCGGGTGGGCTCGACATATTCGAATAATCCAAAATATCATTAATGAAATGCCACATGAAACGACAAATCAACCACCGGTATTACTGCATCTAGGGCTTAAACCAACCAGAATTTGGGAGAGATATATAAAAATACCTCAAGTGGATGACGGTATTTCACGCAAACGTGCAATCTCGCTGGCTCGCAAATTTGCGCACAAAAATTTAAAGAATAGGGCAGCGAAAGCGAACGCAAAAAAAAACACTTTGAATTTAAGAATGGCGACGAAGTATTAATTAAAGCTTTAAATGTATCCGACGCCGAAAATGGAAAAATAGCTAAGTTTTTCGATGTATTTGAGGGGCCATTTATTGTAAAACAAAAGGTAGGTCTCGATACATATTTATTATACGATCCTGTATTAAAAAAGGAGAGAGGAAAATTCCATTTGCATAATCTAAGGCCATATTACAGCGAAAAGAATGATAAATAATGTATAAAACATTAGTTCAGAAATGAATATAGTTTAAGCCCGTATAAGTTTGTAGAATTAAAAAAATATATGTTTGTAAATAGATTAAGTAGTAATATATTTAAAACTCAAGCCGTATACTCACGGCCATAGGCTAGTTTCTTTGTATCCGCAAACACATAATTTTTTTGGGAGGCACAGGGGAAACAAAGAAACAAAATTCATAGGTATATCAAAAATAATTAAGGAGGCTTGAAAGGTATTAAAACGCAAATTGAAAAAAGTATGCATAAAGTAAATATAACAATTATAGAAAAAAGATGCACCTTGAAGTTGGCACACTAGTCGATTAATCAAGAATGGAAAGATTATGCATATTTTTAATAATAAAAAAAAAATATTAAGTCGAAGATATTAAGAAAGAAAGATTGTACTATTTAAATAAAGCAGTAAAAAGAAGCACCATGAAGTAGGCAAAATTAATGATTATAGAAACATAACAAGCTTTATTTAAATAAATATAACATTTAAATAGGATATGTGATTTATTATTTTTTAGTCATTACTATCACCTGGCAATATTGAGGCCAGTAATTTGTTACACACACATACACTATTTGAATGTATTAAAAGAGTGAAATCAAATAAAGCTGTATAGAAGGGTAGAATGAAAGAAAGCAGAAACAGACCCGAGAAAACCACCGCGGAAATCCAAGTTCCACGAAGAAGACGAGAGTTTCGTGGAATCAAAACAAAAGGGGGTCTCCACGCAGCGCAAATTCGAATGGAAATTTCCAGGAAAACACCTGATCGCAGGGCTCATGCGAATTTTGGCAAGAGAGGGGAGGAAAACCGAGCCTACGAGGTGAGGAAAGGTGCGACAGGATTTTAGTATCGACATTAGTATCGGCCTCAGCCGAGTAATCATGTCAGTGACAACGATAACCCGCGACTCAGCGACGTGCGCCGAACAGTTTGCCGTGTGTGACCAGGAGACACTGGTCAGTGAACGGGACATACATCTGCAGACAGGGTACACCAGGACGATACCCATGAGGAGAAGCATCCAGTGCGAGCGTATATTATGGGGAAGAACGGGGCGTTTCATCTCAGCCCTGGAGCAAGAAGCCAGGGAACCAGTTACCACTCCGAGGCAGGACAAAAGACTGCAAGCCCACCCCGACGCCTGCGATGCAGTGGCCGCCACGTGCAAGCGGCTGGAGAGGGCTATAAGGACCCATAAAGGATGGGCATTCTTCGGAGCGAGGCAACCTAGGGGGCCGGGGCAAAACCCGAAACCACCCGTATTCCTGGGCCGTGGGGAACCCACGCCCATCGAGCAAAAGGAGAAGAAGCGACCGGCAGGCACCGGGAAAAATAAAAGGAGACGGCAAAATAGGAGAGAGAGGAGGATCCGTGAGGTAAGCAGACGGTGTCGTCGACTGCATGCTTCAAATGTGCAAAATACAGATGAGCAAGCTAATACCACGCTGCAACACCATAAATAAATACATTTTAACAGGGAGACGTTCGGGAATCAGTGCGCTTCGCGTCCTGGTGGATCTCTGAAGAAGAGAAGGAGGTGACAGAGGGCATGGGGGACGACGAGCACAGGTCACAACCCAAGGGGAAAACAAGAGAGCTGCAGGCGCAGCTGAGGGAAGTAGAGGGTGAAATTGAGAAAGAGCGGGCCCTTATAGAAGCGCTGAAGAAGGCGGAAGGCAGCGCACCGAGGCAGGTAGACGTCACCTCGGGACGGGACGATAAAGAAAACCCCTCGAAAAGACTTCGGCTGTGTCCGAACCAGGACGAAGTGGAGGAGGTTCTGCGGGACCTGGAGATGCACTGTGATCGAGTCAAAACCATGTACGAGGGGAGCATCGAAGAATTCTACGAGTGGCTGAAGAACCTCAAGGATTGAAGGGGTGTTTCTGCTCTCTTTGTATATTACCTTCGTATTTTTTTTACATTTAGAAAATAAAAGAAAAAAAAAATGTAAACATAAGTAAAAGGAAAAAAAACAGTGTTCATATTTTTTATTGTAAACAGCGAGCCAGCGGGAGCCGTCAACAAAAAAGAAAATGAATATTTTTTCTTTACTACGCAAAGAAAAAACTTTCATTTGGGGGGCACTGTGACGGCAGGGATATTATAATAGTAGAATTTAAAGGCAGAAGTATAACTGTTTAATTGTTCGTTTTAAATGATCTGTAAAACCAAAGAATAACGCGAAAAACGCAGTGTAATTACGCGGAGCGCACGAATATGCGAAAAGTCCGGCGACGCGTGCAGAAACGCGCGAATCTCGTGGGGAGCAGAGAGGGAGAGAGTAGCGGAGAAGGAGAGCTACGTCACAGACGCACGGCGCGAGTATATAGGGAGCCGCGAGCTGCGGGCTCGGCATCACTTTTCTCGGAAACTCCAGGCACGCGGGTCTATCTAGACTGGCGCTCCCTCGGGTA
Source organism: Gastracanthus pulcherrimus (assembly GCA_949152435.1). NCBI lineage: Eukaryota > Metazoa > Arthropoda > Insecta > Hymenoptera > Pteromalidae > Gastracanthus > Gastracanthus pulcherrimus. Next base: position 97,540,513 of record OX424576.1, read on the forward strand.
AGAGAAAGTGTGCGAGTGCCCGTGGCCGGAGCTAACGCGCTTAGGCAGACGTTCACTCGCTTCCACCAATACTCTTTCCTGCTCCTATCCAAATATGTAATAAAAGCCAAGTCCAATAAAGCGCGCCACTCGAGTGTTTTGCACTTCGGGGTTTTACCCGCAAAAAATACACAAGTATCTTCTGCGGGATTTTGCCTACTCGCCTCGCAAGAGAGCTAACTGCGCTCTTGCCGGACCGAGATAAACCAATCAAAACAGAACGCTACACAACGGAGCTCCTAACTAGGCGGCTCCGGGAACGCAGTGGGGAAAAAAGGAAGGGAAGAATCACTGGGTAGACAAAAAAGCTTGTTCTTCTGCCACTCCTCCCGAGTTAGCACGCGAACCGCGTTTCACGGGAAAAACAAATCATTTCCGTGCTTTTCTTCTTATCACAAAACGGCTGAGACCGTAACATGGTATCTCGGCAACGCTCCTTCTTTCTGCCCGAACTGTCCAATTTTAGTTTAATAAAAAAAATTTTAGTTTAATCAAAAAAGACTATGTACTTCTTTAGATAATGCGAATGTGAAGCTACAGTAAAAATTTGAAAGCGATCCATCGAGCGGTTTTTGGAGCAGCGTTTTCGTCCAGTTAGAAAAAAGTAGTTTTGAGAAAAACGCGTTTAAAGATTTACAAGTACTTAACTCTTACAAAATTTCTTTTTACCTTTAATCTGCGATGCCTGGACCGTGCAATTGGCCATCTAAATTGATATTCGTAAATCGATTGAAAAATGGGACGAGGCAAATTCATGAACGCACAAAACTTTATTATACCATTCAAGACTACACCCAAGATTCGCATAGCAAGAACAGTTCTGCGTTTAATATCATATCCTATTTCAATAAAAGGAGAGCTAGGAATATGAACACTGTCACAATTTTGACATGAAACCACTACTTTGAATCCCAAGCCTCTCATTCCTGATTCTGTAAACGTAACATCTGAGTTACATTTTTTACACGCTACCACTTGCGACAACGCGGTAAATACTGATAAAAAATCGAAAATTTTATAACTAAATCCTGCATCGACTTCGAATTCATCAGGATCAATAGGCAACAACTTTTTTGCTGATGTTCCAGCATTTTCTAAACTTGATTTTTCTAATGCGTTGCGATTCAGCAGGCAGAGCGCGGTTTGAAATGCTCCGTTCTTAGCATTGGAGATACCTCCCCGTCCGGACTCCTTTCTATTATATTGAAATATTTTATCACTCATTTTGTTTAGTGTACGATTATTATTGATAATTCACTATAAAACAACTTTATTTTGATGATTATTTATATACAAAATAAAAAGATTAACGGCACAAACAAATCGGAGCGCCTGACTCGGCGTCACTTCGCAGCTGTACTGACTCACACATACACGTATATTATAGTATTCATATAATATATGTATATGTATATTATAGTATCAGCGCACCCTGGTAACCACGAAAGGTAACCTAATGACCTTTTACCTTGTAAGTAAGGCAGGTATTTAATATTGTAACAGGTAAAAGCAAAAAGTCGGAGCGGTAGCGATTATGCTCTCAACATACACTCGAGGCGCGGCGGCAAAATTGAAAATTTAAGCTGTTATAATTTTTTTTTACCATAGGACCAATTGGATATTGTTGTTATGACCCTAAAGTATTGTTTAAGCAAAAGAAAAACGAGTTTTTTAAAATCCTAGGGTGGTGTTACTCCTTAATGTATAAATGTTCATATTATTTCTAAAACATATTCATTTTTAAAACTGCACGACTAATTTGTTGGTATTGTTCTAAAGAACAACCACAAAAAAATTAAATTGGTTGCATATTTCATTGCCTGGAACCCTTTGAAACTCGATCGGTATTAAAAATATTAATTTGAAGACAATCAGTGTTTCGAAAATTATATATATAGTGGGCTGTGTCTCATCAACAATCTCAATAAAATTACTTATGGCGCTCAGCTTAAAATTTCATCGATATCTTGGCAGAAATTTGGACAAATAAATATTATCAAATTCGATGATGCAAAAAATACTATCATGTTCTGCATCAAATTCTCTTTCCAAACACACGGACTAAAGTACGTTATCTTTTATAGTTCTCGAAATAAAAATACATACATTTTGAGAATAATGAAAATAATGCAAATAATCATGTTTTTCAACTTGCCATAAATCCTGAACCAATAGAGGTAAGGGTATGAAAATATTTTTACATATTTTGGGTATTTAATACATCATATTCTTAAAGTTTCCGGGTATTAAGATTTGTCACTTGCTCACTTGACGTGGAATCACCCATGTACATATAATGTCCAATTATTCACAACGAAGATGTATAGTGGGCTGTGTCTCATCAATTTAAGGATGTGCCCTACTCGAGAATCGTCAAAAATTACGAAAAAAAGTATTGTTAAATTTTGCTATATATATATATATATATATATATATATATATATATATATATATATATATATACAGTATGTCGCAGATAAAGCGGACACATTTTTTTGATAAATTTTTCCCCGAAAATTGCGCATGGTAAAGAAAAAGTTGTGGGTGGGATCGAAAGAGTAAATTAAGCCCTTGTTAATGGTCTATTACATTATTTCATAGGGCTTAATAGTGTTGAATGGTAAATGGTCGAAAATAATAAAATTACGAAAAAAGTGTGGCAATTTGTTTTTGACAATTTTATCAAATAGCCCGTACCCCATTTAGCTTAGAGCAGCAATAAAGTTAATTTATTATTGTCAAATTTATTTTTAAATGATTTTTGAAGATTGTTAAAATCGTCAGAATGTGGTGTGCAATGGACGTTGACCGCGTTCGCCTCACGGAATAGGACCGGGTCTAATGGTATAGCTGGACTGGTGTAGTTGTGTTTATAAGTATAGCGGAGGTTAGTGGTTACTATCAGTCTCGTGGCGGGAAATATAAACGTGTGCACAGCCCCGCGATCTACAAGGGTATCAACAGTTTTAACTGCTCCTGTCCAGAAACCTCTTCCTAAATCGCCTGCATGCTGCCCCCGTCCAAGTCCAAGGATACGTTTCACGTAGATAAGCAAAATAGCTAATCAAGATGTTTTTAAAATTATTTCTACGTTTATAATTCCATATACAAAGATCTGAATGAAAAACATATTCGTAATAACACAAGTTACTTGGGGCATGATAAAATCTGTGTTGAGCACACCTCACTTCAATTTTTGTTTTACATATGATGTTAATCATAGTAAGCAATATCTTCAAAATATAACCACCAGAATTTCACCAAGTAGATATATTAGTTCTTAGATGTTAAAGAATTTTGTTTATAATTTTTAATGTATAATGTAAATATTTAATAAATTTCAATACAGATGCCTCTACATGATTGAGCAGATTCAAGGTTCATATGGAATTCATATTTTCGTCAAAGCTTTGCAGCACAACTCGAACATCATCGTGGCATAGGTGCGAATTGCAATGTCCCAAATATTGTTGAAACAGAACAAATCATTGAAGTTAATGCAAGTAAAAGTTCATTTGTTCAAATTCGTGGCTCCATTCCATTATTTTGGCAACAAGCTCCAAACTTGAAATACAAACCAAAATCACAGCTAGGTCCACATGAAAATCATTTGGTATAATTTTAGTTGATATTAGTATGAAAAATAAAATTTTCTTTGTTTACAATACAAATTAATCATTTTGTACTTAATAGATGGACCAGAAGGAAGTAGAAGTAACATTAGAATATGCATATAAGGACATAGTGCAAGAGTTAAAGAACTAGAATATAAGATATGAAGCTTTTATCTTTCATGCTTTATGTTGCAAAATGCAGTGTTATTACAGATTATATATGTCAATTTCGTCGCTCGGTTCGATTCCGCACGAATTTTAATTACAGTACTAGAAAGTATTACAAAATATATCCCTAGAACATCCTGTAAAGTATCCAGAAATGTATCCCTAAAAGTATCCAAAAATGTATACTTAAAAGTAACCTGTAAAATATCCACAAGTATATCCCTAAAAGTATCATGTACGGTATCCAGAAATGTAACCCTAAAAGTATCCTGTAAAGTATCCAGAAATGTATCCCTAAAAGTATCCAAAAATGTATCCTAAAAAGTAACGTGCAAAATATTCAGAAATGTATCCCTAAAAGTATCCTGTACGGTATCCAGAAATATAACCCTAAAAGTATCCCGTAAAGTATCCAGAAATGTATCCCTAAAAGTATCCAGAAATGTATCCCTAAAAGTATCCAAAAATGTATCCTTAAAAGTGTTGATGTACTAATAGCTATATAGTTATTTTTACAAACATTTCAGTCAAAATGATGTTATTTGAATCGAAGAATAACGTTTCATCCCGCCCCAGGGCTATTTTTGTAATTTTTCAGGGAACTTTTAGGGATATATTTCTGGATATTTTACAGGTTACTTTTAAGGATACATTTTTGGATATGTTTAGGGATACATTTCTGGATACTTTACAGGATACTTTTAAGCATACATTTCTGGATACTTTACAGGATGTTATAGGGATATATTTTGTAATACTTTCTAGTACTGTAATTAAAATTCGTGCGGAATCGGACCGTGCGACGAAATTGACATATATAATCTGTAATAACACTGCATTTTGCAACATAAAGCATGAAAGATAAAAGCTTCATATCTTATATTCTAGTTCTTTAACTCTTGCACTATGTCCTTATATGCATATTCTAATGTTACTTCTACTTCCTTCTGGTCCATCTATTAAGTACAATATGATTAATTTGTATTGTAAACAAAGAAAATTTTATTTTTCATACTAATATCAACTAAAATTATACCAAATGATTTTCATGTGGACCTAGCTGTGATTTTGGTTTGTATTTCAAGTTTGGAGCTTGTTGCCAAAATAATGGAATGGAGCCACGAATTTGAACAAATGAACTTTTACTTGCATTAACTATGCCACGATGATGTTCGAGTTGTGCTGCAAAGCTTTGACGAAAATATGAATTCCATATGAACCTTGAATCTGCTCAATCATGTAGAGGCATCTGTATTGAAATTTATTAAATATTTACATTATACATTAAAAATTATAAACAAAATTCTTTAACATCTAAGAACTAATATATCTACTTGGTGAAATTCTGGTGGTTATATTTTGAAGATATTGCTTACTATGATTAACATCATATGTAAAACAAAAATTGAAGTGAGGTGTGCTCAACACAGATTTTATCATGCCCCAAGTAACTTGTGTTATTACGAATATGTTTTTCATTCAGATCTTTGTATATGGAATTATAAACGTAGAAATAATTTTAAAAACATCTTGATTAGCTATTTTGCTTATCTACGTGAAACGTATCCTTGGACTTGGACGGGGGCAGCATGCAGGCGATTTAGGAAGAGGTTTCTGGACAGGAGCAGTTAAAACTGTTGAAACCCTTGTAGATCGCGGGGCTGTGCACACGTTTATATTTCCCGCCACGAGACTGATAGTAACCACTAACCTCCGCTATACTTATAAACACAACTACACCAGTCCAGCTATACCATTAGACCCGGTCCTATTCCGTGAGGCGAACGCGGTCAACGTCCATTGCACACCACATTCTGACGATTTTAACAATCTTCAAAAATCATTTAAAAATAAATTTGACAATAATAAATTAACTTTATTGCTGCTCTAAGCTAAATGGGGTACGGGCTATTTGATAAAATTGTCAAAAACAAATTGCCACACTTTTTTCGTAATTTTATTATTTTCGACCATTTACCATTCAACACTATTAAGCCCTATGAAATAATGTAATAGACCATTAACAAGGGCTTAATTTACTCTTTCGATCCCACCCACAACTTTTTCTTTACCATGCGCAATTTTCGGGGAAAAATTTATCAAAAAAATGTGTCCGCTTTATCTGCGACATACTGTATATATATATATATATATATATATATATATATATAGCAAAATTTAACAATACTTTTTTTCGTAATTTTTGACGATTCTCGAGTAGGGCACATCCTTAAATTGATGAGACACAGCCCACTATACATCTTCGTTGTGAATAATTGGACATTATATGTACATGGGTGATTCCACGTCAAGTGAGCAAGTGACAAATCTTAATACCCGGAAACTTTAAGAATATGATGTATTAAATACCCAAAATATGTAAAAATATTTTCATACCCTTACCTCTATTGGTTCAGGATTTATGGCAAGTTGAAAAACATGATTATTTGCATTATTTTCATTATTCTCAAAATGTATGTATTTTTATTTCGAGAACTATAAAAGATAACGTACTTTAGTCCGTGTGTTTGGAAAGAGAATTTGATGCAGAACATGATAGTATTTTTTGCATCATCGAATTTGATAATATTTATTTGTCCAAATTTCTGCCAAGATATCGATGAAATTTTAAGCTGAGCGCCATAAGTAATTTTATTGAGAAAAATTTGAATGATAGTTTTAGATGTATATTTTAAAATAAAATCAGATTTAGAATGGTACTATGACTCAGTTATGAGAAAAAAATGAAATTGGTTTATGGTGCTCAGTTTAACATTTCATCGGTGTCTTGGCAGAAATTTGGACCAATCAAAATCATCAAATTTGGTGATGCAAAAAATACTATCATATTCTGCAACATATTCTCTTTCCAAAACACACGGACTAAAGTACTTCATCTGTTATAGACCTTGAGATAAAAATACATAACAAAAACAAACATACGAGTACCTAACCTAAAATACGTATATACGTAATAAAAAAAATGAAAAAAATGCTAATAATCATATTTTTCCGCTTAGCATAAATCCTGAACCATTAGAGGTAAGGGTATGAAAGTTTTTTATATATTTTGGGTACGAAATACTTAATTTTCTTAAAATTTAGAGTATATGAAAGATGCACTAATTGAAAGAAAATTAAGTTAGTTTTACGAATGTATGTATTATTTTGACATATTTAGCGTATAAAAATCCAAAAAAATTTTTTTTTTAATTATTCACAAATTTTTAACGTTTAAAATGGCATTTCTTTAACAAAAGGAACGTTAAGGTATATCAATTAAATTAAATTACTGACAAAAATAATTTTTCAGTTTTTACAAATTTAAAAGTTCCAATTCGTATTTCTTTAACAAAAAAAAATTTAAGTATTTCTGAGATAGACCAAGCGAAAGAAAATTATGTCTATTTAACGAATATACGCATATGTTTGACATATCAAACTCATAAAACAATAAAAAAAAATTTTCGTTTTTAAAAATGTTTTCAAACACTTAAGTTTTTTGAAAAAAGTCTTCAGTTTCGACAATTTGGCTTCAAAATTTAATCAGTTCTACGTTGGGTCATATCTGATATACCTGTAAAATTTCAGCCCGAAATACGGTGGCCTTCAAACGTTGTGGTGAGCACAAAATTTGACCACACACACGCACGCACGCACACACACACACAATCTATGAGGAAGCAACTTCTTGGTTGCGATTCAGTAGGATGTCTAAAAGTTTATGGTTTGATTTTTAAATGAATACGTTTTAAAAATAATATAACATGGTCATATTTTCTATAATAGGTCATTCTTACAATGTATCTTTTGGTATGTAGAATACTTGTAAATTTGATATTCAAAGTTATTTGTAACTAAATATGATCATATTATCATATACTGTTACGTATGAAAAAAGTGACGAGATTCGGGCTCGAACCATGAGCCTCTGGATCCGGATGCAGATACGCTCGGCACTAGACCGATGCTTTCACTACGGACTGCAGTTTCTTATCGTCTTCTATTGCGTTACGTTCGGTGACACTCCCCTCGACCGACAGAACAGCGTCTTCTTCGTTCGAATAATATGGGGAAGTTGTTTCTTTTTTCCATGTATTGGAGTTTCATCTTTATGTATTTATGTGTCTCGAGATCCAGGTGTCTTTTTAATGCACGGGACTGGAGAACACGCGTACCTCGGACCTCGACTTGTACTGTGGGCGGTACTTTAATTGTCGACTGCGGTAATGCAGGAATCTTCTAATCCAAAAGTGTGGGTATGAACATTCGAGAGAATCCCAACCGACCAACCTCATTCTCCCGCCCAAGGGATGCTAGTTGTTACGTATAAAAAAGTGGCGAGACTCGGACTTGAACCATGAGCTTCAATGGATCCGGATGCAGATACGCTCGGTACTAGGCCGATGCTACCACCATAGACTGCAGTTTCTCATCGTCTTCATATACGCTATTGCGTCACGCACCGTGACAATAGCACTTTTTGAAGGATTTTAAGGTTATGAATGGACCTTATTAATTGAAAAGTACCTTAAATCACTTTGAAAATATTGTTGTTGACAAATTTAGAAAATTTGCAAGAAAATAAGCTTTTCTGATATTTTTAAAAGGATTCAATTTTGTTGAATAAATAGAAGTTAAAATTTGCTCAAAAATGGTAAAAGTTACTACATGTTCATATTAATCCTTGAAAAACGTTAAACCTAAGTGTTTAAAAAAATGTGGAAAAATTCACGAGCATTCTACATACCAAATGAAACCTTTTTGCCGGAGTACCAGAACAAAATTTGAAGTTGCCTCTTGCCAAGGGAGTACGCGACTTCCAAGTATCATTGAAGTTTGAATTCGAAGTAAAGGCCTCAGTTCATCCACATTTGAAGGGAATATTTGTCAATGGATCAATTCAAAGGCAGACAATATACACCACAGATCAGATCGCGCAATTTATTACTTTATATTTGCAATCTGAAGTCATCTACCAGCTATAAGCTAGAAGAGTATGTGGTGAGAGCCCCAACCTTCGCTCACGCCTGTGAGGCACAACCATGAATCATATGCCCCTCCATTAACTTGTAAGCTCCGTTGTGATGAGAACAGAGAGTTACCAGCTTCATCTTATCTCTTGGCAGAAAATCTATTTCAGCTATATCATAGACATCCAACTTAAAGCATCATCGCAGTTCTCGTAGTCTATATATGTTTCCATCTTCTTGCGTCTAGAATAGCGGCATACACCATCAGTATGCACGTATTTTCTCTTGAGTATATTAGAAGAATTTAAATCTATTTTTTACGTGTTCCTATTCTTTTATTCTGAGCAAGCTCAAATGTCTCGTTACTGTCTTCCCTGTCCACCTCTTCTTCTTCTGCACTGGTAGCATTTGAATTATCGATGTCTTCTTCACTGCCAGCATCGGAATAATTGTAGTCTTCTTCTTCATTAATGCCAGCATCCGAATAAATACAGTTTTCGTCTTTTAACGTTGAAGTAATTCTAACCATCTTGTTCAGTGACGATGAATGTGCGTTACTCTTCGGTATTTCGCCATTCCGATTTCCATAATCCAAAGATTCATCTATTCTATGTATCTTCTCTAGTATCATTTCATTCCAATTACATATCTAATTTCTTTCAAGCTCCTTTCTGTCAATGAACTGTTTCTTGCATTGTGGTAAAACATCTACTTTGACGTCAATTCCATCCTTGCAAGATATTACAATATCAAATAACGGAGCAATAAAGGTAGTGAAAAGTAGGTAGTGCTTTAGTTTGATAAGTAACTCGAGTAATCCTTCTGTTAAAGAATATTCGAACTCATTCACTTCGATATTATGGTTTTCAAACTGTATCGGAGAGTTACCAAACATTGATATATCTCCTTTCATATAAACTCCATAGATGTTGTCGAGCCATCTTTTATCATTCTGATTTAACCTTGAGAGATATTTGGGAGTAGTATGGTTAATATTTTTGCTAACCGTACTCGATGAAAGCTGCTGATTACGTACAGTACGATTTAACTCACCCGTTGATTCCTATCGTTCAATGTCTGGATTAGTTGTTTCGTAACAAATACACTCCGCATCAAATCAAATCTCCCATCCGCTATAGCGTTAGTAATTTCAATTTTTGTTGGATTATTGATACTGTCTATAATAAATATATCTTTACATCAACAAAGTTCGAATAGGGTTGCTTTATTTTAAGCGGACTTAATGATGATAAGAATTTAATAGGACGTCGAATGTCTTAAATATGACTATTTCATCGTAGAAATAAGAGAAAACTTCCTTATCTCGTGCACAAAAGTGTATATATGAATGAACAGAAAACTGTTATTGACTCTACTCGACATCCTCTATCGATTAGAAGAGTTGAATTTTCAAAATTTTCTATTTTGCGGTTAGGAATTCGTTTTTTGCTCGTAACTCGAGAAAGGAAAGGGTTTCAGGTTCCAATGGACAAAATTTTGCCCCCTTATGGGGCAGAGGGGGGGGGGGGGTACTTCTTTGACTCTCTCTACATATAGACAGAAGAAATCATTTTTTTAGGTTAGGATTCACTTTTACTTATATATCAGTTGGATAATTTAAATTACCAACCATTTTTTTACCTTTGTCTTGGTAATTAGAATTGTTATATTTAAAGTTTGAATCTCCCACTTCAGCGCCCTCTGGTGATGGGTAATAACTGCAGTGTTACCAACGTAGTTGATAATTCACTATTTGAATTCGCCGCCATCTTGAATTGAAACGCCCTCTGGCGTCGGTAATCAGAGATATTAATTTTAGAATTTACATTTTCACCACACTGCGCGTAAAGTGCTGACTGTACGCCCTCTCAGCAGGCCGTACAGTACCGCATGGACTGCCTAGGGAACAAAGTGACTTGCGCATGCGCGATGCGCCTTTTTTCGCTCTCGACTGCGTCTCGAGCGGTAAAACAGCGCGTCGCGCGTACACAAGTCACTTTACTTCTAGGCAGAGCATGGGGTACTGTACGGCCTGCTGAGATGCGTACAGTCATTTCTTTACGGGGGTGTGGTGAAAAGTAGTATACGCACCTCTGGAGTACAGTAGGCAAGCATGCACTGTGTGAAATGCCGACCTCGCTTCGCTCGGTCGGCAACGTCGCACAGTGCGTACATTGCCCACTTTACTCCCTTGATGCATAATGTACTATTTCCGCCAGTCGGTCGATAAGGTAGATTTCTGGGTTAACTATTCTGTTGGGTTATACCTATACGATTGATAATTTGATATTTCCGCTATATGGCAACGCCATCTGGTGTCAAGAATTCTGAAAAAACATTGTAAAACAACAAACAAACAATTCTTGTTAAATTAAATTCTTCAACAAAAGACGAAAAAAATAAGCGTTTATTGGCTAAAAACTACCATCTGATACCCAAGAAATAAGCAATATCTTATAAAATAAAAGTCTTTATGATCTGGAAAAAGAAACTTTTATTGAAAATTTCAGAAGGAATATAGCCATTTTACTCAAGTTATCATTTGTCATAGAAAATCAATTATTTCACAGAATTATTTTTGTCTCAAGTATAGAAAAATATAAAGATTCAAAAAGACAATAGTCTTCTCCATTGGCGTACTCAGATACATTTTTTTAAAAAATTTTTTATCATAAGTTTCAGAGAAATCACTATTTGAACAATGACGTTTCCGCGTATAAAAAAAGAAAGGAAAACAAAAGTTTGGGTTGTAAAACATGGGAAATTTTATGCTCTTTTAAATGCATTTATACAAGGTCGATGATATTATTTCTAACGCACGGAAAACCCCGAAAAACTAAATCCAAAATATCGAAGAATAGGTGAAAACCAACAGCTAATCCGAAAAACTAAAAATCTTATTACTCTGCCCCTTTCGTGTAAAAAGAAACAAACAAAATGAGCCCTGAAACATTAAATTTGACCGTGGAATACTCGGATATTGATACATACATACATACATACATACATACATACATACATACATACATACACACACATACATACATACATACACACACATACACACACACACGCACACGCACACGCACACGCACACGCACACGCACACTCACACGCGCACACATACACGCAAGCACGCATGCATGAACAGTGTATTTTGATTCCATATGTTTCAAAACGTGTTCCTAACATGATTTTCGAAAAACTTTCTCACAACTTCATCACAAAGCTTCCTCTTTGAGGAAGCAATAAATAATAAATGTATCTTAAGGGGCTATACCAGTTTAAACGCTCAAATTTAGGTAATTTTTGGGAATGTTTTTAAAGAAAAGTATTCCATCGAATGTTTTGAAATTTTGGGGGTATATTTGCCTATAAATGAACTATATCATATAATTTTTTGTACAAAAATACTGAAATGCGAGCTACTTATTCGCTCTCTTCGAAGACGCAAAAAAAGTTCCTCAACTGCTGAAATAATTCCGGTCGCTAGAGTGGTTGAAATTAAAAAAAAAAAACATAAATGACGTTAAACTAGAAGGTATTCTCTGTACACTGATGCAGGATTTTTGAAGAATATTAAAATCTCACAAAATGGCAGAGTTTTGAATAAAACACCTTTTTTTGACTAAAAAATGGTCGTTTCTTCGATGCCAAACTGACAGTTTTTATCCAATCAAAAATATCCTACGTCATTGTAGAATAAACATACTTCAGAACACTCAGCTAAAATTTTAAAGTCAATCGGATAATTTCTCTTTGAATTAGAATGGCAGCAAATTTGAAAAACACCGTTTGGAGAAAAACGCGTTTAAAGTTTTAAGTATCGATTTCTCCATGATAAAACGATATTTACCATAAAAAATTCTAATCTGCTATACTTGGCCCATACAATGGACGCTCCTCTTCCTCAAATAATGCCTGCTGATACGCTAAAGCTTTTCTCCGAGCTCTCCGATCTTCTTTTGAAGCCGTTTGGTGTCGTAACTCTGCTAAGTAAATTCGGTTTGCATCTCTCTTCTTGGCATATTCCTCCGCAGTAGGACCGATAATGACTTCAATTACTTGTCGGGTTTTCAAAATAGAATGAAAACCATCATTAATGATCGAAACAGCAAGAAAATTGGAGAGCTCAACGGTTTTTAAGCCATTGTGAAGGTGTTTTGGTGGAAAGTGTCAGAGCAAGCCATTGTAGCTTTCATTATTATTTTGGGTGTTCCCTCCTTTGCATCTCTCTAGTAATTCTCTTCTACTTAGGTCCATATAAATTGGTTCCAAAGCTTTTATAACATCTTTGTCAAGAGGAAGATAATTGTCCTAGAATTTTGGCATGTTCATGTCTTCAGTTTCCGCGCGGCGATCTAAGCACCAGTTTTCCGCACCTGCAGGACAGTTTCCATGGTTCGAGTTTTTGTCTGTCGAACCCAAATGATAAAATGTAGCCCAAATTTCCTTATACATTTTATCAACATTATTTTGATGACTGGTAATTGCTAATACATAGTATTTCTGGAGTTTATTAATAACTTTATCAGTTAGCTTCACTGTATTCTTACTCCTTCCTCCTAAACCTTTGGTTTGCTTTTTGAGATTCCGGCATCGCGTTACCATTCTTTTTTTTTTTTACATGTAAGTAGCACTCTAATTTTTTCCATCCACATCGTATGAATTTAAATGTAATATACCTTTGTATGTGGCACTATCACCATGGCCAATATAGCCCGTATATTTTACTCCATATTTTTCGATCGAGCGATTAAACATTGCCTTTACACTATCAACCTCCATTTTTCCATCTGATCCTATATAATTAATATCGTAATCGTCATGCCCTTCAAGCCATTCTTCGTATTCTTCAGGATCAGTATGTTTTTTCTTTTCCCACACTTCACACCTCTTACAGCAAGTCGATTTTACGATTGAATCGATAATTTTTTTGGAAAATTTACCTGCAAGAGTTGAAACACCGAAACGCGAATTATGGCCTCGGTTTTTTCATGTGCCAGTTCCGGAAACTGTCAAATTAGTATCTGAACCTTATGATTCAAACGTTTTAGCTCTTCAGTTACGGCGTTTATTGTACTCCATTTATAAATAGCTTCAGCTGCTTTGGTTACGTTTTTGAAACATCCAGCGAAAGTGTTGTTATGAAATTTTTTAGCAAGATCCATCAAGCCGCAAAATAGATTTAGTCCATTAATTCCGACGCCTAAAAGTCGCATCACAAACACTATAGAACGATTTATTTCATAATCATTCCTAAGCATCGGTCCAGAATTCACGGATGAAACACCACACTCGCATAGCACAGCAATCTTAAATCCTACACCCCGTGAACTTAACATTTTTTTACAATCTTTACACACAACTAAACTGCTAATAGCAGTGAAAACAGAGATGAACTGAATGAAACGATATCCATGAGTAAGATCAACTATAATTTCATCATTTTCGGTACGGAGGAGTTTTTAAGCGGCTGTACTGGTATTTGCGGTGGACTGCTCGTACGTGTATTGATTTCCCGAGAATCTCCTCTTACTTACAGATCTATGGATAGGACTATAGTAAGTGCCTTTTTTATTTGAATTCGAATTGTTCCCACTCATTTTTTCTAACGTATATGCTCCATTGTGCTCTGTAGAACAGCTACGAGTAAATTAAATAGACCTTTCGAGTGCAGCTGCCTTGAACGGCTCCAAAACACCTTTAAATGTCATCACTGTTCTCAAACGAAAGGTCCACACTAACAATAGTGCAAACACATTAGCTCCGAGCTCCGCCTCGAGGCAGGTAGAGCATTTCTGACCTGCGAGTGGTTGCTCTTTAGAAGGCTGGCATTCGAAAAATATTTAAGATACGGCTTTGAAATTTTAACAGGATATTCTTGAAGGTAACTGTCGAAAATGGCTAAAAAAATCGATTTTTGGAAGTGTCACACTGGTATAGCCCTTCAAAATATACTAAATTTCGTTCAAGCTTTTAAATATAATTAAAACATAAATACTAAAAATATTCTAAAAATATTTTATAATACAAATTTTGAAAATTACTGTATTTCCGAAGTACGGTTTAATCAATTCTGTATTCTGAAATATTCAGTGCTATCAAAACAGACATCCAAAAAAGGTACCCTGGACCTCATTTTGGAGAGACCAGTAAGGTGGTATACACACCTTCCTCGTAGACCATGATGTACACGAATCCATCAAAAGCCTCGGAGCGCACAATCTAGACTTGATTTTGCGTAGTGCGTAACACCTGGACCCCTTCTTAGAGTCCCGGGTGATATGTTTTTTAAAAATAGATTGTTTTCTTTATCTTTTGAAAGGCTATCATATTCCGTTACTCTAAATTATGCTTTCCTTCTTGTTTGTTAAGTCTTGTTGTTCAGTTCTGTCTTTGACTCATTTTATAATGTTTAGATTGTTACTAGTTTTTGGAACAGTTTTTTTGCCATAGAGTTCGAGTTGTTCAGAGGTTTTTTCATAGAAGTTTTTTGTGAAAGGTAGGCTTAAAGTCATGATATGTTTTTGTACGGAGTTGTTATTAAGATTATGGTTTATGCTATAAGTGTTATTGTTATTTTGTGTTTTGGCGTCTATGTTTTTTATGGAACTTCTTATTAGATAATAATAATACTTTGTCAACTAAATTGTAAATCGTTTATCTTTCTTGGCTTGTGGGATGGTTTGATTCATAACAATATAACAACAACACTAATAGCTTAAACCATAATCTTAATAACAACTCCGTACAAAGACATATCATGACTCTAAGCCTATCTTTAACAAAAAAACTTTTATAAACAAACCTCTCAACAACTCAAACCCTATGGCATAAAAACTGTTCCTAAAATTCGTAACAATCTAAACAACGCTATAAATAGAGGTAAAGACAAAACTGAACAAGACTTAACAAATGTAGTATATAAAATACAATGTACAGCTTGCAATGCATCGTATGTATGCGAAACAAAAAGGAATGCATCAGTTACAGTACCGGAACATCATAGACTTTCAAAAGATGAACAAATACAATCTGTTATTAAAAAACGTATGGAAACTGAAACCCACAAATTTTACTTTAAGAAAATTAAAATACTTGACATAGAACAAATGTGGAGACGTAGACTAATATCAGAAATGATTCATATTAATATTCAGGATAACCCTATAAATAAAAAAGACGACACACACAATTTAAATTCCATATACACACCATAACTAACACAATTAAACAACAAAAAAGTTTTATATGTTTCCTAATGTCACCTAAATACACAAAAATAGTACAAAAAGTACATTTTTGTCTATTACATTTATATTATATTACTTTATTTATATTACATTATTTTAATTGTAACTTCTTATTACCTTATTAAGAACGTATAGTCGTGTTTAGTAACATTGCTAATTTAAGTTGCAATGTCAGCTAATAATTTATTCAACAAATATTTCAAATGGTTCATATAAAATATTACCAAAAATACTTTACAAGTTATAGTTTCATGTTACTTTGCTTTCTTTCTCTTCTATATATATTGGCCTTAATAAACAATTATAAAGAGGGTGACATAATAGTCACCGAGACGTCAAAAATATTAAAAAGCATTTAATGATTTTTTCTATACTCATCAAGACATTTGTTGAAGAACATTAAGTAATACAAGCGTAAAATTTTATAAACAATTAGATTTCTCTTTTTTCAAATAAATTATATTATAATTTTCTTTCGTTAATATGAAGTCCTTCGACCAAACTAAGTAATCTATATGTTTTCGGGTGCTCTGATCACGAAACCGTGGTCCTTGTGACATACACGCCAGGATCAACGTCATTTGAAAGTCAAGTTCGTTAATTCGAGAGATATCATCTTTTTGACCTCGGATTCTGAAAGCGCGGGAAATTTTACGTTCAAATATAGTTTGACCTACGGTCCCAGTGACTTTTAGAGGTGA
Organism: Gastracanthus pulcherrimus; assembly: GCA_949152435.1. NCBI lineage: Eukaryota > Metazoa > Arthropoda > Insecta > Hymenoptera > Pteromalidae > Gastracanthus > Gastracanthus pulcherrimus. The sequence goes on from OX424576.1 coordinate 97,557,264, forward strand.
TATAAAAGTCGAAAACATTCTTTAGAACTAAAAGAAAAGGGAAGAAAAGAAAGTTACAGAAATGTCTTCAGTTTAGATACTAGTGGCATGGAAAATTTTTGGACGCCGAAAACTATATACATTAAATGTTGATTGCAACTTTACTATCATAAATATCTAACATTTTCTTTACCAATGATCTGACGAAATCCGGCAGATCATAACAAGGATTGGTATTTTTTCTTATATACTCTAATACATCTGAGTACAATCGTAAAAACATATCTCTTATATCCTATGCATCTGATCAGTATGTGACTCTTCCTGTGCGCATCACCCTTGATCGTAATATGAGAGAAAATGAGATGTCGACTAATGAAGATTCTTCTAATACAGATACTGGAAATATTGAAATGCAAGTTGAAGAATCAAGAAACGAACATGATGACCGATTAATGGATGAATTGAAAGAAATGGATGATGATGATCAACATATAAATTCTAATATAAATTCATAGTTGCAATATATATGCCCCTATACCAGTCGGTCATTCCATTGTCTTAAAAGAAGAATATCATAATCTTCATCTTCTGCTCGAGACACAAAACCTCCATGCTTTATTTGTGAATGGGACAGTCGAGACCGAAACTAACATTATGTGAAAAGAGACTGGCCACTTAGACCAAATTTAACTCCACATACTAAGAATATTATACACGAAAGTCTTATCCCTGTACATAAAATCATCCTTCTACCTCTACGTATTAAGCTAGGTTTGGTTAAACAGTTGATCAAAGCAATGACGAATTTACCAGAAGGAAGTCGTGCCTTTATGTACATCTTCGAGAAGTTTCCAAAACTTTCTGAAGCTAAGATCAATGAAGGAGTCTTCGATGGCCCACATATAAGGGAACTATTGAATAATGAGGAATTCTAACGAAGAATGCTAAATAAGGAGCGAACGGCATAGTAAAATTTCAGAGAAGTTCAACAAAATTTTTTAGGAAATAATAAAGATGCTGATTACACAAATATTGTGAATAGAATGTTAAGAAATTTTAGAGAAATGGGATGTTTAATGAATTTAAAACTTCATTTTCTTCACTCCCATATTGATTACTTCCCTGGAAATTTGGGGAACTTCAGCGAGGAACAGGGTGAGAGATTTCACCAAGACTTGAAGGATGTCGAATAAAGATACCAAAGTTATTGGGACATAAATATAATGTCGGACTGCTGGTCTCTCAAGAGAGATACTACTAATCCACATAAAAGAAAATTCCTTCGTAGATCTTTCGCCAGTAAACGAGCACGTCATTCATGAATTTTTGTTATTGAGACCGTAGATTCGTTTCCAGGGGGCTGCGAACTTAAGTTCTCCTGTGTATAAAACACGGAGGACAAGCGAGGACTAAGAGAGGACAAAAAGAGGACTGTACCATAGAACAAAATTTTTTAGTTTGAGAAGACATGAGAGGACATTAGCGAAAAATCAAAATATTCACATAACATCAAAACCCTTATATGTATAAATAAACAACAAAAAATAATCTTAAAATCGTTAATAACCTTACAAAGACAGGAGAGTTCAATTTAAATACCTTATAACCTTGAACTTGTATGTACAGGCAGAAAACAAAAGAAATCTAAGTACCCCATAACTTAAAAACCTTATACACAATGTTATATGTGGTATTTACATTTTTTGCCCGCTTTGCTGTGTATATATATTTTGAAACTCTCCATACGTTCCCGATAACTCTTGTATAGGTCATTACCTCGATATTCGCAAACCATGACAAGCTACTAGGTACAGTAGTTCTCAAGAATGTTCTCGACCTTTATATGACCTATAAAGGTCACTGGGAACCGTGGGTCAAACTATATCCGAACGTAAAATTTCCGACGCTTTCAGAATCCGAGGTCAAAAAGATGATATCTCTCGAATTAACGAAGTTGACCTTCAAATGACCTTCGTCCTGACTTGTATGTGTCATATGTACCACGGATTTGTGATCAGAGCACACAAAAACATATAGATCACTTAGTTTAGTCGAAAAAATTTTCCGATTTCATTTTGTTGTCCTGTGTAATGATTGCCAAGATATTACAATTGATTAAGAAATAAGAAAAAAAAATTCGGGTTTTACTGATTTTCTTTTTAATGGACAATATTTACGCTTGTTAGATAACGATTTTGTTCGAACAATTTTTTTTTCATGTTAGGTAGATGTACTAGTAACTGGCCACTGTCAATTACCTGGCCGCTAAAGGCCATTTTATTTTTTAATAAGCTTTCTAGATAAGATGTTTGATAAATGTATGTCTACTAACTACTATTTTTAACTATTTAGTTCCTTGTATACAAAATTTCGCTATGTACTTCTGTATTTTAGGTTTAAAAAAAATTGTCTGAAATATTGTAGTTACCTGCACCATGAATCTCAACAGATTTCTTACGATAAGGCTAAGAAAAGTGCCATATTTGTTTAAGACGATATTATGGTAATAGAATATATTTTTGCTTAAGCAACGATGATTATAGAATCTTAAGAATATTTACAACAGGTATAAAACGCAAAAGTAAATATATTCTTTTTATTTTCAATAAATAGTATCGTGGGTATGTACTGGTACATGAAAATCAGGTTTACACGATAACCGTGTTGACCGTCCGGTCAGTTATTAGTCAAGTTGCCATTTAGCGTGCTTGTTCATTTGTCCTAGTACCTGGCCACGGAATACTACGTAGATATATTGCTATATTCTCTGGCAAAAGCTCCGATTTTCGTTACCTGAAATTGCTGTATTACAATCGTAAGTATACTAACAGGGACAGTGCACACCCGGTAGGAAACGAATTTTTATCAAACTTCAGGAGGAGGTATCTGGTATTTAGTAATGAAGTATAGCACCCTTAATACTTTCCAATGGGCCCCTGTTCTCAGGATAAGAGGTATTTTGCTTCTAATATTCGTTATTTTGCTTCTAATATTCGTTATTTTGCTTCTAATAGTCTTTAAAACCGCGTATTACGAGTCTCGCCTTATACTTTGTATCTTCGTTGCTTTCGGTTTTCACTTTCAGCACCCACTTCGAATCAATTATGTTACTCTTAACGCCGCCCGTTGAATTCGGCCTATCTACAATTTTCCAAACATTATTTTTACCCATTGAATTTAATTCCACATCGAATGATTTTGTCATTCTATTATATGTTCTGATGCCATAGCTTCTCGATACGACGCCGGGTTACTCTCTAAGTGTGCTATAGACGAGCTGAATTTTTCATCGTCGGTCTACTCCTTTTCCTTTGCTCCTCTCCCTCTATTCCTGTAATTACTGCATTGTCGTTAGCTTCTTTGTCGAAATCTACGAACCATGTATTTTGATCAAACGCCTCTAATGAATTTCTCAATCTTTTATACTATTCTTGTTATATTTGTCTTAGAAAACCAGGCTTTCATTAAAATGTACATTTCAACTCTCATAATATTTACCTTCTTCCGGTTTCCAAAACAAAAATCCTGTTTTTCGGTAGCCTATACATACAACTCGTTGGCCTAACTGATCGAATTTCGGCCCGGTTTTCCTCTGAACTTTGATATAAGCTATACATCCGAAACCTTTCAGTTGCATCAAATTAATTTTAAAATCCGGGCTGAATTTGGTGCAATCATGAGGAGTTCTATTATAAACAAACATAGCTGTACTAGGCACACGATTCCACATATTTTTCGGTAATTGCGTATCATAAATCAGCGCTCTAACTTTCTTTTGTTACGTTCGATTTATACGCTCAGATATCCCGTTATGTTGAGATATATCAAACTCCAGAGCTGTAGTTCCGCCTCAAATACATTTAACACGTCAATGGTTTCACCCCCGGTGAATTCGGTGCTCTAGTCGCATCTCAGATAACAGAGTTTAGCACCCACAAGTATGTTTCTCGAGTTTATTATAAACGATTCTAAACATTGTTCAGTTTTACTTTTATTTTTGACGGCGTAAGCCATCGCTAGACGAGAATAGTCGTCCACAAAAACAATTATAAAGCGATAGTTTTTCGGGTGAGACTTTGGACTTATTGGTCCCATGGTGTCGCTGTGAACAATTTGCAGTAGATTTTTGGCTCTGTCTCTCGTCGATGTAAATGAGAGTCTGTTAAACTTAGAAACGTGACAAACTTCGCAATCTAATAATGAGCCGTCAAAATTTACTTTACTTAGTTGTTTCAAATTTGGGTGTTGTTGTTGTATTTCTTTAAGATAATTCAAAGATACGTGGCCAAATCTTGTATATCAGAGCATTGCCTGGTTATTTATTTTATTTGATTTTACGAGATTTAAGTTACAATCAAAAGATTTAATTTCTGATCTCAAGTCTGCCTCCTTTATGCATCTATCATTTAAAGTACTACTAAAATCTGAAAATTTAGAATTTTTCTCATTCTTTTCAGTTTCCAATGTTTCTACATTTTGTTCAGTTTCCAAAGCTACATTATTTAATTTATTTTTATTTTCATCATTTTTACGATCTACGTTCGAATCAACTTTATGCCTCTTTGTCACGCTTCTAGTTTCATGTCTAAACTTCTTGTTGGCTATGTAATAAATTAATTTATTTGGTTTTTGAGTTTGATCCAAATTATCTGTATCTAATTCAAATTAGACTATCCAAAACGGGTTTTTCATATATACCAGATAGAAAAACTTTATTCGAATCCGGGTCATAAATCTCTAACTTACGATTACCTAAATAAATACTTGGTCCCTGATCTACAAATTTTCTAAGCGAGAGTAGATTTTCAGCATGTGATTCGGCACACGTAACATTTAACGTTTAATTTTAAAATTTTCTGGTGTAAAGTAGTCCCTTCCACGTATCCAACTCCCATTGTTTCAATATTCGTAGAGTTGTCTTTGTTTGCGCATCGAATTCCTGTATTACATTCTAAGTCTACCATGTGCTCTGTTGTTCCCGAATCACACAAAAATCTTACTAACTCTTTACCCGCTTGTATTTTGTCGAGCCTCATCGAATTTTCAACATTAGTTAGCAAAGATGTGTACTCACCGTTTTCGTGTATGGTCGGCCTCCACGGTTTGCAATGCCTCTATCTCATGTCCGCAGATTGCCTCGACCTCTATACATCTTTCACTTTTTCGCATCTACTGAGAGCGGCTGCTCATCGCTTTTACGTTTATTCGTGAATTGACTTGAATCCGAGCGATAATTTTATGGTTGAAAAGTTAAACTTCCATACCTTTGATTGTTATTGGCTTCTCGATCACGTCGTCGAAATCTCTGCACCTCTGTATCGGAATAAGGACAGTCGGCCTGGACATGCCCCTCAAATTGTCGGCATCGATAGCACTGGCGTCCAGGGTTCGGGTAATCTCGAGCTAAGTGTCCCAAGGTGTTTCAGTTGAAACACCTGTCCCTTTCGTCAACCTGCATTGTAACATTGGCTCCGTCCTCGTTCGACCTGCTTTGACCATTCGAACTCTCGTCTAAGTTTTGCCGGCTCCTGCGATTATATGCCAACGCTTCCAGCCTTACAATGTAAGTTTGTAATTGTTCATAATTTAAATCCGAACCAGTACATCGTCGACTCTATTTACGCTCTCGACAATCGCATCATAAAACAAATCCCTAATTTCTTTTTGACTCATTGCCGTTGCGTTAGGTATATTATCGTGTTCTCTCACCAGTCCTTCAAAGCGATCCCAAAATTGTGATACAGTCTTTTTTCTAGGTATATAACGTATCGAATTTAGTTTTCTTCTAATAGACCGTGTGGTTATACTTGCTTGAAACTTTTTCAAATCTTTAATTTCAGCGAGAATTTCTACAGGATTTTTAATGTGCATTATTTTCGAATGATAGATATTTTCGAAGTCACGAACTACATGTCTATGTCTTTCACGTATTTGCTCATCTAATTCTCGCTCGGGTCTTAAGTTCTCATCTATATATGCATGTTTATTATTCTATATATGCATGTACTAATCAATTATTTTTCGAATCATTATCGAGTGGTATTCCTGAGGTAACGTGCTCGAGGAATCGGTTCAGGAACTGATCGCTCGAATAGCGGAAGATCGGGGTTCCCACTCGCAACGAACGAGGTAATTAGGACCTCCTAAAAGTTAAGCGCAGAATAAAACTCTTTCAGGTACGAGGTGCGAGTACATAAACAATAAAATTCTTTTTCCCCATAAAACATAGGAAAGGGCAGAATAAAATATATTTTAAAATAAGAATTTAAATCAATTTGGGTGAAAAAAGTGAAAGTGCAAGTGTTTGTGCCAGTGGGAAATACTAATACCGAGAAGGAGAGGTAACAGGGATGGCAAGAAAAATCAAAGAAGGAGGTTAGCATCAATACTAGGGGTATCATTAAAGGACAGAAATAAAGTTTACCACGAAGTACTGAAACAACAGCAATCCGATAATATGATCATATTCAAAAACAAGACACATAAATGCTCACGGACTCTTCCAGCACAGGAACAACAGCCACAGGACCTCGAGTTAAATAACACGCCTAACTAACTTAACCAAGGTAAATTAATTTTTTTTTCTCAAAAAAATGACGGAAGTCGAGAAGCTGACCCGTCATCAGCAGGTATAAGATGCCATACTAAAATCCATGGGCGAGAGAATTGCTCTGCAACAAGGATTACACCACGTTCCCATCTTCGATGGAAAAACACAATCGTTAAAGATATTCATTCAAGATATGGAAACTGGACTGGCACTCATAGAAAGGACAAAGGACACGGCCCAATTATCACATTGCGAGCACTAGAATTAAAAGGTCCTACACAATTTCTCGTCGACACACGGGCAGAAGTATCTATAATTCACGTCGACGCTCTCGAACCTAAAACTCCAATTGACACTTACTCTGCCATAAGGTTAACAGGAGTAACGCGGGACACTATAAACACTGCAGGATTGACAGAAATCACCATAGGAAACAAACCCGTAACCTTCCAGGTAATTACTGAAGACTTACTGCTTCCAGTAGGAGGAATTTTAGGAATGTTCTTCCTCAAACAAGAAGGAGCCGAAATTTCTTTTCATCATAATACATTGGTTCTGGACAGTAACCCTGTACGACCAATCCACTTTCTGGAGAACCACAATGAACTCGAAAAAAACGAATTAATACTGGAAGTTATGGACAATTCCGAAAATTCAGAGGGAAAATTGCTTCCTGACCATCCAACTACACTACACACATTGTAAAGAGCCGACATCGAACCCTTATCGAAATTAAGGTCGACCCAACTAAAAATAAAACAACTTATTTACCAAGAATAAGAACCATTGATGGAGTTTTTATTGGTCAAGCCCTAGTCATCGTCAAGGATAATACATACCGGATATTAGCTATTAATACACTGGAAGAAAACATCGAAGTAGACATTCCTAGACAAGAAACCTATCAATTTGATTGTCCTGACGAATCTGAAGACTTTTTCGATGATTACTCGAGTGACGAGGACGCCACTGACAAACCGTCACGTTTCGAAAGAATCCTCAAACTACTGCAGCTGGACCATCTCAACGACGAGGAAAGAAACCATGCGCTCGCCCTTGTAAGAGAACACCCCGATTTATTCCATCTTCTTGGTGATTTATTACCAGCTACGGATGCCCTGCAAAACAGAATACTGACCTCGGACGACGTACCGTTAATTATCAAATAGTATCGTTACTCAACGGTCAACAGAGAAGAGATCCAAAAACAAGTGGATAAACTGTTACATGACGAATTAGTGAAGCTCTCTACAAGTCCTTTTAACTCGCCTTAATGGGTAGTCCCAATGAAAAATGACTCTAAAGGACGAAAAAGATGGAGACTAATCATTGACTCCAGAGAATTAAATAAAAAGTCGGTTATACCCGTCCAACCTTTACCAAACATAATTGAGATACTGGAAAAACTTGGTGGTACCCAATACTTTTCGATATTCGACTTCGCAAGCGGGTTTTACCAAATAGAAGTTCCCCCTGATGATCGACATAATACAGCTTTTTCAACCGGCAATTTACATTTACAATAGAAACGACTCCCATTCGGATTATCAGGCTCTTGCACATTTGATTAGTATAGTTCTCATTGGTTTCCAGGATTCAGAATTATTAGTATACATTGATGACAATATAATATATGCAACATCCTTGGAGGAATACGGAATAAAAATCAGACGGTTATTCGACAAACTTCGAAAGGCGAGACTCTCGCTTCAACCAGACAAATGCGAATTCCTAGCAACCGAGGTAGAATTCATAGGACACATAGTATCCAAGGACAGCGTGCGTCCTAATCCAAAAAAGCTTTCGGCTGTGCAAAATTTTCCAAGACCAAAAAGTCAGACTATCATCAGATAGTTCTTGGGACTCGCAGGATATTATAAGAGATTTATCGAACAATTCTCTACTAGAACAAAACTCCCTTCGGACATGCTAATGAAAGGTTCAAAATTTGAATGAGACGAAGCGCAATAAAAAAGTTTTGAAGACCTGAAAGGTCTCCCTCTACAGCCCTCGTTGCCTACAATACCCAGATTTCTCTCAAGAATTATTATAACCACTGATGCCTCAGACTTTGGAATTGGGCGGTGCTCAGCCAAGGGAAGACAGGAGACGAGAAATGTTCAATCGCTTTTATGTCCAAATTACTCAAACCGGCTTAGCGAAACTACGGCACGACAGAGAAAGAATGCTTAGCAACAATCTATGCTATATTACACTTTAGACCCTATCTGTATGGGTGTGAATTCACTCTGATAAGCGATCATGAACCCTTACGGTGAATAAACTATAGTAAAACCACCCATACAAAGGCTGATAAGATGGAGGATCCAGCTACGAGAATACAATTACAAATTCCTCCACAAACCAGGGCGACTAAATATAAATGCTGATGCTCTGTCAAGAAATCCAAAAGAAAATGAAGCCATATTTTTACCAAATACCAGTGCAGGGCGATTACAAATGATTCAAGGCAGGAAAGTTACATCAAGCACACAAACGGTAATTCTGGCTAAGAGAGGAAGGAAATCTGGGTCCAAAAGCGCTCCGCTATTACCACCCGGACCAGAAATAAACCATCCGGGTGTTACCATAGCAGAAAGAGTAAGATCTCGCCGAGAGGCAATAAAGATTTCTATCCCTAATACTAAATCGTCACAAACAAATAAACCAGTGAAAACGATGTATTACCGGATGTACAATCGAAAAATTCCGTCTCCGACTCTTTGTCACCTGAACTATTCTATCCAGACATCATAAAATCACCTAATTCAAAATTTACCATTCGTTTCTCAAATAACAATATTACAAGCAAAAAGGATAACGTTTTACATTTCACTTCTGACATGGAACACGACATCTACGATTTTATTAAAAAATGGGTGAACCTTTTTATAAAATATCAATGGACACAATAGGACCACTTTCTTTAAAACCGAGCGGAAATAAACACATTCTCACATTGCAGTGCAACTTTTGTAAATACTCTCTCGCCATCGCAATACTCAATACTAAAGCTGAAACGATTGCAAATGCACTCGCCAAAAACGTAATTGTCATTTATGGAACACCGCGAGTCATACTATCTGACACAGCTCCTTCATAGCAAAGGTGGAAAGCGAATTATGCAGAATTTTTAAAATATCACAGGTAACGACCTCTGGCTACCGTCCCCAATCCAACGGTTCTTTAGAAAGGAGTCATATCGTCCTGACCAAATTCATAAAACATTACGTGTAGAAATTCGAAGATTGGGATAAAATGGTTCCCTACATAATGTTTTCCTATAGCATTTCCATCAACGAATCTACGAATTTCTCCCCATATGAATTAGTCTTTGGAAACCCTGTTTGTTTATCCAACCACCTTCCGATGGCAAATATAGACTCCTATTCCTCATATATGGGTGAGTTAATTACAAGGACGTCCGAATTCCGAGAGTTAGTAAGAAGCAAATTAATCGAGTCAAAATTCAGGTCAAAGAAATATTATGACCGACGAGCAAAATATATAGCATATCTCGCCGGGATCTCGTTTTCGTTCAAAAAGAGGTTAAAAAGGGGAAATTCGTACAACAACACGACGGACCATTCGAAATAGTGGACGTGTTAAACAAAAATAATGTCATATGAATAAATCAACAGATAGCGAGACAGAATAACCAAATCACGTTTGGTTCTCGCCTCTATACACGTATTTCGTTATACTAACTATATACTTTCTTCCAGAAACATGAAACCCTATGGGACGGTCTTGCTTATATGTATGACAACCTCGAACGATGAACCCTGTCTTCCATACAAAGTAATAAATTTACACACCAATCCAGGGATATATTTCGAAGAAACTGTCACTGTGCGAACTACACAAGCCTCGTGGAGAATCCTGACATATATAAACGTGGAAGACATGATCTTTAACCCTCCTGCGCAGAAGTTTATTTTTGTGTATATGGATTACATCGAATGTAAGTTTGCAACAATATTTTCTGCAAATTCGTAACATTTTCTAAATAATAGCTATACTATTTAGCTTCAATTTTAGAGGTTGTAGATGTCCCAACAAAGTAAATATTGAAATTTGTGATACAAAATGTATACAAAAATGACGTGCGGTTTGGACGAGTATACTCGGCTCTCTGCGCAGGGGGGTTAATAAAAAAAATCTTCACTATTTTAAATGACCTAAGGAACAGATATGAGTCCAGCAGACGAACGTTAGCAAAATTCAATGACATCGATCGAAAGGTGCAAGAAGCTTGAATGGTTTTTGATATGTTAATGAAAATCCTGAATAAACGCCCAGGAGAAACTGCACAAGAACAACCATCTCCAAACTCATTCAGTAACGCAAACATCTCGTCTCATGTGTCAAACTCAATGAACGAACCCAAATACGAAGGATCGATCGAAACCTATGTCAAAGACATCAAATCGTTATTTAATGTCACAGGCAGATTTGTCTTCTTACCAGAAGCAAAAATGCATATGGTGAAAGGACACATAATCGACAATAACAATTTCATACAAGGGATCAGAGAATTTTTAAATAATCAGAATGACGACTTCTGGGTAGATTTAGTCAAAAGCAGGAAACTAGAGAAATCAACCTTTTGACAAAGATATGCAATGGGTTAACCACTCTATCAGCAATATACAAAGATGGAATACTAAAACTTATCGAGATAATAGAATAAGCCAGTAGAGGCAAACTGGACGACGAATAATTAATCAAGTGACAATCGACGCAATAACCCGTCAAATATAATAAACCGAAAGCGACCTGATGTTTCCGAACCCGGACGATTATGTCTCAACTGGGAGACTATCGGAGGTAAGCGTAATAAACACTGTCTTTATAGCTCCCCATTATCTCGTTGAAATCAACATTCCACTTTTGAATCTACCAGAAGAAGGGGTGTATGAAAAAAGCCCTGTACCCATCCTACAATCATCAGAAAGAAAATCCTACGGGATGGCGTACATCATACCTAGCGCACCATATATGGTAGTGAGTGTAAAGCAAATCCTCTACAGCCTAATCTGCAATAACCCCATAAAGGATTGCAAACAAACCTTATTCTATCGTATCTGACAACGGAAATTCGCATCCTCTAACAGAACATTAAATCCAGCTTGTGAATACCAACTTCTGTCGAAATCCAAATTTATGAATTTTAGTGAATGCAATTTAGCAATTAAGAAATCCAATGAACCTTTTTGGTAACAACTAACCATAGGATCAGGATAAGTTTTTTCAATCGCAAACAAACCCAGTCTCACCATAACATGCGAGTAGGAGACATTGGACCAGCTGGAACTCACAGGAGTGGGAGCAATAATCTTCCATCCTCACTGTTTGATCCGATACGGAACGCTCACATTAGGCGTAGCAATAATCTTTCATCCTCACTGTTTGACCTGATACGGAACGCTCACATTAGGCGGATCAAACGATACCTCAACATTAACCTACGTCATCTTTAAGGGTCAACTTCAACTAAATCTATTTGATCGTGGTAGTGAGATTTTCCAAAAATTGGAAAAACTAATATCATCATACCTCAATCCTGTAGTAATCGACTCCAAATGTAACGAGTTAATCGAAAACGAAGCCCAACAAATTAAAACTCTAATAATAGCGGTAAGTGTGAATATTTTAGCCTTACTAATATTTATTTTTGGAGGAATTTTTATTTGGCAAACTAAAATCCACACACAATCTCTCGTCCACGTCGGGTTCAGTATTCACTTATTCACGAGAATCATACTAATCATTCTCATAAGCACCATTTTTTATCTTTATACCTTTATCTATTTCCAGACCTATATACTATTATCTAGGTTCTGAATTATTTTTTTGTTTTAGAGTAGAAAGGCCCTCAAATGACCAGCTGGACCAACGAAATGTGCACCTCGATACTCTTAACCCTAGTCGTGCATGCTCAAGGATATAAGAATTATGCAATTACACAATTCGAACATAACCTCGTAATATACTATGAACGGTTGCATGATCTTCGTTTTATAAAGGCCAACTGGAAAATCACTACATTCATAGATATTGGGTCACTATATAACAATGGCTCATTTATCACAGAACAACTACAACTGCTAAATAGAACGTGTCCCGATGCATACCTTAATTGCCAAGAGCAATTTGGTCGAGTGACATATTTTTTAGCCAAAAATGCACAAGACGAGGCTCTCTACATACAAATTCAAGAAGATACAGTCGAGTTCGTACATGTTCAGGCAAGAGAAGCATCATACCCTTCTTCTATAGTAAGAAGGGGAGTATCATTTGGATTTATAGATAGCCTCAGTAAAACACTTTTTGGAACTATGTTGGAGGACGATGGAATTTATTACAACGAACAAATAGATCGGCTGTTTAAAAATCAAAAAGATTTAGTACACTTCATCGAACAACAAACCCGCCTAAGTCAAAGTAAATTTGGGAAAATAGCAAAACATGTCACTGAACTCCAAGATCGGCAAGAAGCTACCTATATAGTTACTCAAATATTAGGAAATAAAATGGAAAATATAGACAACAGAATAATTACTCTAAATTATACTCTTCAATTAAACGAATGGTTTTAATCTGTGGAAACTGTGCTAAATGCTCATCTAGAGGTTTATAGAGTCACACTTCATGTAATCCATGGCGCCAGGACCGGCAGGCTACATCCAGCCTTGTTACAAAAAGGCCAATTACAAGTAATACGGCCACATGTTCACGATATCAATCAAGGTTACGAATTTCCCATCCCAAATGGACACACCCGGGTCGAACGACTAAGCAAAGTCACAACAGCCCAGCTTGCCAGAATTGAAAACAGATTTATCATAGAAAGTCATATTCCTCTGCTCGATATACAAACGTATGATTTATATCAAATACACCCACCCCCAATAGCCCAACAAATCTACGAGGGTAAAGTGGCAAGTGCTTACATCATCCCTAAAGATTCATACATTGCCGTTAGTAAGTCCATGCCATTCAAAGCGAAATAAACTTCTTTTACCTTCCAAAAGTATCCTTGAACATCACGGCAATTGCCCCAAATCTCACGAAGGCATACAACGATCCAGAATTGTTACCCTCGTTCAAAAGAATAACCCTCTCACTCAGCGACTGACCAACTGTAGACGACGCAGAATCAGTCCACGACCTCGAGAAAGGGGTTAAAAAGATCGCGGCGCTTCGGCGAACTAAAATCCACACATAATCTCTCTCCACGTCGGGTTCGGTATTCACTTATTCATGAGGATCATACTAATCATTCTCATAAGCACCATTTTGTATCTTCATACCTTTATTGCACGTCTTCAACCCCTAAATTCAGAATTAAAAACCGACACTTATCAAAAGAACACAGAAGTCATATACGACGTACTTACTACAAAACCCAGATACATTTTTACAAGGCGAACTGATAGAGACGCTCAAACTTCGCGGATCGAATCAGATGAAATCCTGAACCCGCCACCATCTCCTACTCAATAATCTTCTCTCTTGAAAAAAAGGGAAAAAAACTATATATATATATATAACCATTTGTTTATTACCCATTATAGAACCACTGCAAATCATGTTAACATCAGCATCAAGCATCACTACTGATGAGAGCGTACGCTCAGCTCTAGAAGAGGAGGCTCGGGTTTCATCGAATGCATCAACAGTCAGAGAATGGCTACCCACTTCATCAGAAAGCGAAATCCAGACGAGCGACTCGACGGAAGAAGACCGCAGATCCCCGGATTACTACGTGGACGCTGACGTTATGCCTAAAGAACGACAAACTTTAGACGGGGTTAGACCTATAGATCATCTAACGAGTTATGAACATCTGATAGAAGCACGTTGTATCATGCGTCATGTATCCTTCATCCCCATTTTGAAAACCACGAAACTGCAGAATTGTACTGTTCTCATTGCGCGTTAATTTCTCAAACGATCAATGCACCACTAATTCTCCAAAATTCCCCAAGCTACTGGTTGGTGTATGGTAATGCAAGTTTACCAATCGATTACACACTTTGTCAAGCACCTCTGTTTTGTGTCAGTCCGGCATACAATTGCAACGGGTGTATAGAAGAATATTTACATCCGAAACGACTGTTACTTATCAACGGACTGATCGACGTACGTGATATATGGCAATCGTCAATCATCCACCAATTCATTACTGCACCATCAAACCTCTGCTTCTTATAAAAACCTTCTATATCACACGAAACTTAGACCCAATACTTATCAACAAAATAAACGTTATTTCAGAAATTGAGAGTCAAGAGAAAGCGATATTTAATACTTAATATTTATTAGACCACCAAAATGTACATGTAACCAATAGAGATAGAATTGCGTTACCTTTACATTGGTATTTACAAGTAAATATAAGGCTTATATAACCTAGAGAAGAAACCAAAATACTTAAATACTAATTTAGAAACAAACTTAAAAATAAAAACTTAAAATAATAAATAAAAAAATACAAAAGTATCTTGTTAACATCAGATAAAATTTCCACGCAAAGTTATCTAAGCTGATAATTATATCTAAACTTATAGATTTGTTACAAATCGTTTCTATTTTCTCTTTATATTAACTTTACTGGTAGTCAATGATTTGAGATCATTTGTTACCTCGTTGAACACTTTTATAGCTACTATGTAGCTGTTTTTTACCTATTGTGTTAGTTATTTTTGGTAATTCAATACTTTTATTTCTAGTACTGCTTGTTTTGGACTTATATATTTCTTTCAGTGTTTCATAATGAAATGAAATAGATTCTAAACGGAATAATTGACTTACAGAAAGAGGAAGACATTGCTCTGATAATCGATTTTTATTTATGATTTTTAATATTTTGTTTTTAATTCTTTGTATTTTGTTTAGGGTATTACTATATGCTCCTCCCAAGGCAATCATTCAATAATTTATTAAACTTTGAAAAAATGCATAATAAATTATCATTAATGTTTTGGGTTCCATAATATTTTTAATTTTGCCAAAAATAAATATTAGATATCTAGTTCTTTTTACAATATAGTAGATATGTTTGTCTCATTTCATATTGAAATCGAATAACAATCCTAGATACTTATGATATTCTAATCTTTTTATTGGTTGGTTACCTATATTAATGTTTAGATTATCTGATACAATATCACAGTAATTTACATACCTTATGTAAACAGTTTTATATCATTTAAAGCTACTTTATTCAAAGTAAGCCATTTCGACACTTCATCTAGATATACATTTATTTTATCCTGTGCCCGTGACCACGTATCATCACTTGATATTATGACAGTGTCATCGGCATAAGACACGATTGTATCATTTTGTATATCCCTCTATAGATCATTGACATAAAGTATAAATAACAAAGGACCTAGTATAGTCCTTTGCGGAATTCCTGTGGAGATTAATTTGTACTCACTCTTACAATATTGAATTTTAACTCTTTGTTGTCTATCTGAGAGATAGCTAGCTAACAGATTTAAGACACTATCTCTTATACCATATCTCTCAAGCTTATCTAGCAGTATTCTATGTTTCACAGTATCAAAAGTTTTGACCAAGTCTACGAATACGGTGACTATAGGTTTGCTTATATTCATTTTTTTGTATATGATATTTGTTATATAATTCAAAGCATCCGTCGTACCTCTATTTCTAACAAAACCAAATTGTTTGTCCGATATTATATTACATTTTTTCAAAAATAGGTGTAGTCTATTGTGAATTATTTTCTCAAAAGTTTCGTCAATGTTAGATATAAGCGAAATTGGCCTATAATTTGTGATACACGATTTGTCCCCTGCCTTGTATATGGGGACTACTTCTGCTTTTTTAAGAGCATGAGGCCATATGGATTTCTCAATACACAAATTAAAAATATGTTCTAGTGGTAATAGTATATATTCACATATTGATTGTATTGTATTAACATTTGTATTATCTACCCCTCCGGATTTTTTTTTTCATTGAAATAATAATTTTATGTATCTCATTGGAATCTGTAAGGCGAAGAAAAATGAAATTGTGGTTCCTTGTAGGAAGTTTCAATTTACCGGTGTCTAATTGTATAATTTGCGCACTTACTTTAGTGCCCACTTAACAAAAGTAGTTATTCATCGAATTAGCAATATTAGTTTTATTGTCAATTTTTTGATTATTTTCATATATGTGATCAATTGACTTGCCCTGATTATTAATTTTACCCAATTTAGTGTTAATTATATTCCATAACTGTCTTGGGATTCCACTGTTCAATTTTACTTCTTCAATTCCATATTTGTATTTTTCATCTTTTATAACTTTACTCAATATTTTATTATAATTATTACGTTCATCTTTTAGTAGTTGGAAAGTTGTTTTCTTTCCATAATCTATATAAATTCTCTTTTGTTTTACATGATACTATTATCGCGCTTGTACTCCAATTTCCTCTCGGTATTAAGTCTTTATTTTTTCCTGTTAGTTGTTTATATGTAGTAGCCTTTTCAACCAATTCATTTATCATTTGTATTAGTGTGTCTACTGAACGATTTGGGTCCTGCATAGACAAAATCAAATTCCAGTCAGCATTTCTGGCAATATTCTTTAGTTTAGTATAATTTATATATTTAGTTATATTGTTGTTTGTTTGTTTTAATTTGACGTGATCCACGTTTAAAATCAAAGGATAGTGATCGTTAAAAAGATTATTTAACTTAATAGAATTAACTTTTATATTATTATTAACAAAAAAAGTTGTCGATGCAGGTGCCCCCTTCGTTGTTTAATGAGGGCCTTGTTATGCCTATAAACAGGAAGTATATTTATACTCCAAAAGGTTATTTATAAATTCTTGATTAATAATTATCACTAAATTCTTTTCTACTAAAATTTTTTTCCAAAATATCAATGTTATAGTCTTCTACTATAGAATGGTTTTTCGTATTTGCCTGATCTTTGAAAAATGTTTTCATACTAAGCATGAATTCTGTTCTTGGCATATCATGTCATCTATAAATGGCCGAAATTCTGAATGACTCCGCCCAACAATTTAACATCAGTACTTACAATACTCAACCTATCATAAACTATAATTTTAGTAGATTCAAATATGTTTCCTTTAATGTACATTATTATTCCATCTGCTTTATTTATTCTACTTTCATTGTTGTAACTTTTATATCCATTTAAACGATAGTATTGTGAATATTATAAGTTCCAAGTTTCAGTACATATTATAATACGAGGCTTTCTTAATAGACACTCAATAAAAGTTTCCAATTTTTCGAAGTTTGCATTAAGACTTCTTATATTTACGCATAACATCAAATTCTTTTTGTTTTTAAGACTTTTATTGAGTGTTTCCATATCCTCCACTTCACAGGCACTAGTATTAATGTCTTCAAAATTTAAATCTTGATCCATAACTAAGATGAAGTTCTTTATTCAGATCCTTTTCTGGATCTGGTTTGTATGGGTTGGGGTCTTTTTTCTGGTCCTATTTTAAATACAATGTTGGAGTTGATTTCGTGTAGTACTTTCGTTGATATTCTATATATCCTTGGTGTAACCGGCTGGTGGTCAAAGTTATCTACCTTACCGATGTGTCTCGGTATAGTAGGTTTGATGATATAGTCAGTAAAATCTATAAACCTCTTTACTTTAGCTTTCAGAATTTCACACTCGTGGCTATTTGTAGCCACGTGTTCAATCCTATATTTTGTTTTATATTTTACATTGCTGTATACACAATTTGTACATCTTTTGTTTGTTTTATTG
Source organism: Gastracanthus pulcherrimus (assembly GCA_949152435.1). Taxonomy (NCBI): domain Eukaryota; kingdom Metazoa; phylum Arthropoda; class Insecta; order Hymenoptera; family Pteromalidae; genus Gastracanthus; species Gastracanthus pulcherrimus. Next base: position 97,575,586 of record OX424576.1, read on the forward strand.
CAATCCTTTGTTTTATGCTCTCCTGCACATTTTAAACATATATAACTATTAGTCCATTTTTTCCCATTGTGTCTAAACCTTCCGGAATTGTAACCAGGTTTAACGTTAAGATAATAATAAACTTTACTATTTTGATAACCTACAGAAATTTTATTGTTGGTCTCTCTGACGTGTTGATACAATTCTGCTGGCAAATCTATTATTATAGACTGCATATTATTTTTCTTATTCGTGTAAAAATGTATAATCCTACACTTTTTGTTAAAATCTTTGAAATTTCTTACACTAATATCTTCTTCTAGTCTTAGATTATCCATTTCTTCAAAGTTATTAATTTCAACTATCTTTGCTTTAGGGTTCTCAATTTGTTCTTAATTTATCTTACTAACATTTGATAGTTTTTAATTTAATGTATCATATGCCTTGTTGACGCTCTCTTTATTTAAACAATGTATAATTAATTTATTATCATACTTCTTGATTATTCTTTTTGTTTGAATTGATTTGTTCTTGATTAAATAATGAGACACTTTTTCATAAATCTTATCTGATTATAATTGTGAGTACTCGTTTAGGCTTGCTTTGTCATTAGCAGTTACTTATGCAAAAGTATACTTTTTTGTAGTTATAAATGCATTTTTTTCCTCATCCTATAGATTTCTTAACAATTGATTTTTTTTTCTTTTAATTCCTTGTTCAATTCTTTTAATAATGTGTTTTCCATCTTTAATGTTTCAAACTCTGAGCAGTCTTCATATTTATTATGATTATTATCATCATTATTCTCTTCCTCTGCTATTTCATTTAATTCTCTTATTAATTGCTTCTTAAATGTCACTGTTTGCATTGATTTTATATGAGCAATGATAACTCTAGCCTCATTACTCAGCTCATTTTCATCCACTTTTGAGGTTAGTTTTAGCTCCTCATGTTCCGAACAAATAACAAACAGTTCACTTAGTCTTTTTATATTATTATATTAAGGCAGGTTTGCCGTGGATTTGCCCTATTTATTCAATAATTTTTATTTCATACAAAAAATAATCTTTATTGTTCAAACTTTTTACATATTAAAATACACATTTTGAAGATATAAAATTTTTTTTTTTACGGATTTTTCTTGACAATATGGCCGCCTCAAAATTATTTTTTGTTTGACTGTCGACACGATATCTCACCAACGGATCATCTGAAATCAAAAAACTAAAAAGATTCTTAAAACTTATAGTTTTGGTTATTGCATAGTCTAGGATATTTCATTTTTACCGGAAAAAAACAAAATGGCGGACTTTTGAATTTTTTGGCTCTTTTTTTGCAACATAAATTGTTTGTTAACTTTTTGAAAAATTTATTGATCGTTATAATCCTAGATCATGCAATAGCCAAAACTATAAGTTTTAAGAATCTTTTTAGTTTTTTGATTTCAAATGATCCGTTGGTGAGATATCGTGTCGCCAGTCAAACAAAAAATAATTTTGAGGCGGCCATTTTGTCAAGAAAAATCCGTAAAAAAAAAAATTTATATATTTTCTAAATGTGTATTTTAATATGTAAAAAGTTTGAACAATAAAGATTATTTTTTGTATGAAATAAAAATTATTGAATAAATAGGGCAAATCCACGGCAAACCTGCCTTAAATAAAGTCACTTAGATGATAGACATTTTCACATATTATGCACATTACCGACCTAAACTGTTGCTTTGGATGGCACTTATATGTTATTTCTTCTGTATAACTTGGAGAACTTGAGCTCTTCTCCGCCATCTTGAACAGAAAACAGATGTCCGCTTACAATAAAACGGACGACGAAAAGATCGCACTAATAAAATCTCACGGATTTAATCCAATATACCTAGAGCGCCATCACGCAGGTCCAGTGCACCTCATTTGTAAATTTTGCAAGGCGCCAATATCTGAACAACCCAAGAGAAAATTCATCATACACTTTCCACCCTCGGAAAAGCATAAACTAGTAAAACTCACAAGTGACCAGAAAAGGAACTTGAAAACGTTAATCGGTAAACCAATCTTTAACGATCTAAAAAAATTCATGGAAATAACTAAATAAAGTAATGGCTCCGAGACAACAAATACAATAACATGAAAAATTCTCATCGCTTAAAAACAGAAGTTTTGAAATCTTTACCTGGCATTGCATAAAAACTATCGAGCCCTATAACGGAATCTTCGTCCAAAACTGCACGAACGATAAATACTGTCAAAAGTGTGTATCGACAGACCGACTTCAGACTAGAGTTTCGGGACCTCTCGAACATACACGTACATTTCATGAACTAAATAGACACCTATTTGTTTCGCTAATCTTCCAAACTTGCAAAATAGAATTATTATCGAAAAGCACAATATTCAATTGTACTGAATGTACAAATGCCGAAGCAAACTCAACCAAATCTACGATACAATCTCCTACACTCAGTTCGAACCCTACTAGAGGCCCAAATGCACAACCAAATATTTAAAACCATCTAATCAAATAATACATAAAATACACTATACTGCAACGTATAATCTTTCATCTATGTTCTTCCACTCAAAAAAGAAGGGAAAAAGCACAGGAGATTTATAAAACTATACTTCTCACATTGCGACAATATGACCGTAGGATCCATCAACAAGATGGGATCCAAAGGGAAAGTATACGATTATTTAATACTTAAAGACGGGTGCATTGCTGCACCAACCTATTATCGCGCACCAACTAATCTCTCAAATAACTTGCACAGAATAGCCCTACGAGGTAATTTCGATCCTAAAAATCAAATAGAAGTACTCAAAGATGACCATTATTATGATTGATTATTATGTCCCCGAGGTCTATGAATTTTTAAATATTTAGGGCTTTGTCGAAGAGGACCTAACTTAAAAAATATAATCACATATATAGACACAGTTCTAGAAAACAAGCGTAGATCTGAGTTGAAATCATACATATCACTATAATACACGCTTAAACAAAAATAACGAAACACTATAAGGCCAAATATTCAAAAACCCCAAATAAAAATAAAACCTTCTAATAGGATAACATAAAATACACAATAATGCATATTAAAAGGTCAAGTGTAGAACACTAACGGAGCCAATGAAATATTTTTTTTACCAAATTTTAGAAGAAACATAACCCTAAATTTCACAATTAACTTCAGTGAGAATTTACAAAAGCATCTCATCTACTCGCCCTTTTATCACTTTTAATGTTTTCGCCAACACATTGTTAATAAGCACACTTGTACAGCTTCTCACACTACATTCTAGCCCTGCACAAGCTGCCCTTCGAGTCGAAGCGCATTCTAGCCTGAAAAGGAAGAACAACATATAAAAAGTGTGCCACAATACGACATTAGTATATATACAATTTACTACGTTGAAAATCAGACTTCCATACAAATAGCAATACATTAGCCTGGAAAGTACCCAAATAAAATTACAATAATAATAATTTATAAATTCCTCTATTATAAAGACCAAAACTTGAAAAAAAATCTTTTTCTAAACAATTTCTCCCAAACTAATTAAAAATCCTGCAATAAGGCAATTCTCTTTCACTCAGTTTTACATTAAAAACCACACGTATACACACGTAACACAAAATATACACAACGAAGCACCCCGCTCCATCAGATTCTTTATAATTCTTGAAGTACGCTAGGGAAAATTGAGTCCAGAGAATCACTTAAATATATCCTGGGCTTCGCATCAGCATGGTGAAGTAACAGAACTACTCTAAAGCTAAAAACCCAGCTGCTTCAATGAAGTCAGGACCATCGATCCCTGCTGAATCAAAAATGGAATCAGTAATCGCATAAAATAATACATAAAACACCACATTAACCTCACATAGCCATAATTCCCCACCATCGAACAACAAACAAAACTACATTATAAAAACTAACATCAAGCTAAATAGAGATCTTGAACACAACACAAGCATACTCCATAAATACCTACTTTTACAGCCTGAGGCTAAAAGAACCAATTGTTAAAATAAAAAGAATATTAAAAAACTCCATCTTACCAAAATACAGCATAATCCAGGATACAGCTAACACAAAGCGAAGGAAACATGGAAAAACCCAGTCGAACACTCGTACTCCTTTCTCACATAGGCAAGATAAGCACTCCGGAGCATCACAATCAGCAACATTTGAACCCTACCGAATCGAAACATAAATTAACACTTATAAAAACCACACATCAACCATAACCATCTACTAAAAATTAAATACACACTATATTACAGACACTAGATTAACTACAAGCTCGCTTAAACATAAAAACTAATATTTTACGAAATACCTGTTCAAAAACATTTAAAAAACCACTTATCTTACGAAAATTCAGCAGCATAACAGCTCGCTCGAGGCTGTCTTTACCAAGATTTTTAGCTTCCACCTGAAAATGAAACAAATAATTTAGTTTTTCTGAATAAGACTCAATTAACAGAGATAAGATGTAACTCAGCTTATCTTGGTTGTTGCTACAGAGTCCAAAACTTATAAATTGACACCAGACTGGATAACCCGTTGACTCCAAAAATTCAATCCACCTAGAAATCACACACCAAATAAATAAACATGATATTTGCAACCAAATAAACGATACACATAAGAAATAATAAAAGAATTAAATTTAAACCTTAAAGAGACTTATAAGTGAATTTAAAATCCTCAAAAGCAAATAAAAACGTTATCCTAACCTCAAAATATTTGAATTACCCACTCACACTCCAAAACCCGTCTTCCTCTTTTTCTTTATTTTTCCCCACGTAAAATTCGCTTTGTTCATGCGTTTATTTTACGACTATATGATTAATATAATCAATAACAAACTTACCCAAAGTCCAGTGTCGACAAATCCACGTGCGACCAACTGTTGATTGTAGCGTGGGGACGCGGAGCAAAACGTATTGTAGTATACGAGCAGACGTATCGGGGAGCGACTAACCGCCAGGGGCACCGAAATTCGATGTCACATCGAACCTCCGTATACCACCCTTCTGCGAAAGCGTGTAAAACTGACTTGTAGATGCTAGAGCGCAATTTCGATCTACGATAACTACCGCGACCTATGAAAGAAAAAAACTTAAACCGCTTGAACGAAAAGGGGAAATCCGGTGGCTCGGAAACACTACAAAGACTTTTTTGTGTTTTGTCAAACGAAGCTTCAGCAAGAAGAGTCAAATAGAAGGCAATCGTGGTCGAACCAGCAGAAGCGAAACAACGATATGTCTTTCACACCGAGTTTCATTGAAACACCTTTACCCAGTCACGTTTTTCAAACTTTGATTCTAAACGGGTTTGAACCAGGAATTGAACTTTGCCACTTTAGGTATTCAATTCGATTGGCACTCACATGCAGAGTCTGCCAGTAGTATCGGTACGAACCTCCGAAGATTCAATTTTGGATTCATTTACCAGGAGCGTAACGTAAAGTAAACGTCGACAGGTAGTTACAACAACATCTAATCAGCTTGTGCAGAGAACAGTTCCGTGACGAAATCCTCAGCTCGACCATGACATCGCAGGAATTAACCCCAATGTCCGGTACAAGGTATACGCCAAGAAGAGTAGTGCCAGCCATATGCTACGTGCGCGAGAAACGCTCACTATTTCACGAGAGGGGTAAATCGAAAGATTTACCCGATAAATCTCCACTGCGCTAAAAGAGATTGTGTCCTGTACTTTTGAGGACCTTAATCCCACGTGTTTTTAGAAGCATAATCATCCACACTCAATATCCTAACTGTCAATAACCTACACTAACAGCCACCACCAATCAAAACACTGTAGGTCAAAACGCTTTACACTCTTAAATTACACTTATGACACATCCACATATAAATTTTCACTCATTAAAAATCCAGAGTCCATAAGTAACATAATGCACAGCACTAAATGCACTGGGTCAACTGGCCAAATCCTCGCAGCCCTGTCTTCATCCCGTCATACATCCTTCTGGACCTTCATTTCATAAGAAACTCAGGGCTCCGACACTCTAATTTCCAGGGGCATCAATCAACTGAGCCAGAGAAGCAACAAATAAAATATAAACATTCAACTCACCTATATATATATTATAAAATTATAAAAAGGAATCCTTAACTGCCTTATATGTAGATTAATGTTAAGTTAACACTTTATTTGTACACGTTTAATCAGTTTATTCGTAAGGGCACTCTTTTATATAAAACAAAAATTAAATTACGTTTATTTAGAATTAAATTAATTGAAATGGCACACGAAAAAAGAAAACACGGCTGTAACTTAATTAACTACCGACGTTATCTAATAATCCCGACAAAGGCTTCCAGCTCTCCTTTGCTTCGTACTGAATATTATAACAATGTAAAAACAAACAACCTATACCCGACACACATCGAGGATCAAAGAAACACAAGGCATATGGAAGTTGTTTGCTACTTACTCCGCCACTTTTGCCTTTAGAGCAAAGGCCCTGCGCAGTAATAATTCTGCCTCCGTGTGATGCCGCCATGTGAATTTCGGTACCGTCACCCATGGGAGCCGGAGATTCAGCATCACGTAACGCCAATCGTTTTCTTCCACCAGGTAGAAATTCTGCGTAAGCACAGACAGGCCCACGGTCAGTGCGTAATTATCTAACTCCATTAACCATGAAAAATCATTGACTTTCAATGCAGTTAGCTGGAGGATCAACGCCAACAATAACTACTGAATAAGTTCTGCGCGAGACATTTTCGGCTACTTTCCTCTATGAAATCAACAAGGGAAATGAAGAAATTCATCTCAACGGAATAACTTTCATCTAGTATTTGGATCGCCTACGCTATATATAGAAAAAAACAGTGCGTTATAAATACACGAGTATTCAGTGTAAAGGCGACAACCCTTTCGAATGCATAGTTATCCTGAGAAGTGTCAAGATTATATTATTGTGTGCCTTAAAAATCTTTTTTTTTCTTTCTTATATTTTCTAACTATAACGATTTTAGCCATTTAGTTTCCTCTCAAAGGCTAAACAATGCCGCATACGAATAGACTAATTATTCGTCGGCTAGGCGAGAGGCGAATCTATGCGAGCGCATAGACATGCATATGATTATCGAGGGTCACCTCTTGACCTGCCAAAAACCACGCAAGCCATTCCTTTCTCTTATTATCAAAAAGCAATGTAATAAATAAGACCTGGGAGGTACAAAAGACGCTCAGTAGCTAGTTAGCCTTTCAATATATTTGATAGTAGCTTAGCAGTTGCGACCGGCCACAATCCACGCACGCCCAGCACGTTATACATATATACCTATATATACAAATATTTACGGCGAGTATAATAATATAAAATCAATTGTCAAGCCTGCTCCGTCAAAGCTGTAACTGTAAGTAATTATTAGAAATAAACATATATATCTATTTACTTATAAAGAACCACAAATAAAGAGTTCTTCTTCTTTAACCTTTCCTTCCAAATATCACTATCCCAAATAAAAGTTAGTTAGATTTCCGTTAAACTCTCGGGAGTTAAGATATGAAAACCCTTACCGCGTCGACAATAACGCAGGTACGCTACTCTTTCTAAACTCATTTAATTAACAAATTTACTAATTATCGCTCTTAAAGCGTCTGGTGGAGGCGAAACTTTAAAGAAACGAGAGAAATATATATATTATAATTGTAACAAATAGTTTGTTTCTTTGTGTTATATAATATTTACGCGGTCGAACATGACACGTACGTGAGTACGTGCGTGGGTGCGTGTGTGTGTGTGTGTGTGTGTGTGTGTGTGTGTGTGTGTGTGTGTGTGTGTGTGTGTGCGTGTGTGCGTGTGTGCGTGTGTGCGTGTGTGCGTGTGTGTGTGTGTGTGTGTATGTGTATCCGAGTGTGTGCGTGCGCGTGTGCCTGTGCGTGTGCGTGTGCATGTGCGTGTGAGTGTGTATGCATGTACGTATGTGGTCAAATTTTGTGGTCACCATAACTTTTGAAGACCGCGGTATTTCGGGCTGAAATTTTGCAGGTACATCCAATATGACCTAACATAGAATTGGTTAGATTTTAGAGCTAAATGATGGAACTTATTGCTTATTTTTAAAATTTTTAAATATTTTAAATTTTCAAAAAGCTAAAAATTTTGTTTTTATTTTGTGCGTCAGATAAATCAAAAATATGCATAAATTCATAAAGTAGTCGTAATTTCCTTTCAATTTATGTATCTTATAATATTTATAAAGTTTGTGGTTGTTAAAGAATTGCAATTTACAAACTTTAAAATTAGTGAAAATTGAAAAGAAAATTTTTTGTAATTTTATACATTTTATATGTCTAAAAGTTGCATATATTTATGAAGCTCGTGTAATTTTCTTTCGATTGGCTCATTTTACAATTTCGTCAAAGCTAGTTTTAGTTCAACAATTACAATTTTGAATTTTTTAAATTTGTAAAATGACCAAAAAATATATTCGTTAATTTATATGTTTGATATATAAAATAGGTGCATATATTCGTAAAACTTACGGAATCTCCTTTCAATTGGTGTACCTTACAGTTACTTTAAAGTTGTTTTTGTTAAAAAAATGTCATTTTAAACTTTGACATTTTTTCAAAATTGAAAGAAGTGTTATAAATTTATAGATTAGGTAAGTGAAAAATGTGCACTTATTCATAAACAAGGCATAATTTCCTTACAATTTATATGTCTAACAAATACTTTAAATTATTTTTGTGAACAAAATACGATTTTAAATTTTGAATATGCATTTCATATGATCACATTTTGTGGTCACCATCACATTTTGAAAGCATTTCTATTTCTCATTAAGTAGTTTTTGCTGACTAACAAGAGGAATGCACGGAGTCCGGGTCACGGATTTTGATGATACTTTAGGGATCGTTTTCTGGTATATAAAAATGATTCCGAATACCTGTAGTTTTATCTCCGTCCTTGTCTAATTGAGTTTTCATTCATAATTTTAAGAGAAATCATTTTTGTGAAAAAATAATAATTGTCCCCGCTTCGTTTTATAGTAATCTAAATATACGTCCAAGCTGGGCTTTTTTTTATTTCAAACTGGGCTAATATGATTGTTTTGTTTTCGAGAAAACTTTGACACACTGTGAGGGTCAACTACGTGGAGATTAACTATTACATACTAAGTTTGTCAAAGTTTTCTCGAAAGCGAAACAATCATATGAAACCAGCTGGGCATATATTTCGATTACTATAATAGTAATATCTTTCAATATAAAACGTTTTTTCTGTTTAAATTTAATTTTAATACTTTATATTTTAGATAAACTATCTTGGTACATTTACCTTACAGTAGTGACCAAAAGTTTAGAGCCACCAAATATTTTTAATATTAAATACGTATTTTATTTTGTGTTTTAAACCTATAACTTTCGAAGAAAAAATCCTAAAATACCCATCAACACATTCTTTTAAATTAATTTTAAGAAAAGTGACGAGGGAATGAGCAATGCTTGAAAATTAGATCCAAAATTTACATTGGTTAAAAAAAACAATTTTCAAACTTTGTTTCAATAGCCAGTAATGTTTGTTAAAGTTAATTAAAAAAAATATTTTGGTGGCTATTCAAAGAGGATAAAGGTACTTTCAATTGCTTTTTTAAAATTATTTTACCATGTTTTATTTCAAAGTTATAGGTTTTAAAACACAAAATAAAATATTTGCATTTAAATGTAAAAATAATTAGGAGTTCTAAACTTTTGGCCATATTGCATATGAGGTTATAATAGTAGACAACAATGCAATTTTATGGTTAATTTATATTTAAACAAGTTGGCTTCATATGACAGTAATAGGTCCAAGTAACCTAGTACCTTTCCGAAGCTGACTCCGATGTAGTAACTTATTCGTCTGGCTCGACAACATTATTATTATTACTGTATTATTTTTAGTAATTAAAAAAATTATTGATTACAGTTTGCAGTAGAAATGTTTAAGGCAGCACAAGCACGATCGAATAAATTAATTTTTTTTGAAGATTACTGTAACAAATCTCTTAGGAGTTTGTCCGAGGTTAAAAGGGATAATAATTTTATATACCATGAAAGAATTCCAGATATTAATAGTTTGTCAGCAGTCAGCAAAGCAAGCATAGCTAAATTGTTACCATTACCTGACAAATTTAGTTCACAATTTCAAGGTAATATTCTGTTTTTATTTTGTGACAATATATTGTTAGCCAGAAAATAAAAAAAAATAACAATAAAAATTATTATTATTAATTACAACGTAAGCTTGCTAAGACCCTAAACGTGAGTTTTCAGAGAATGTGCTAAAGCTAGTCAATTAAGGGGTTATAGGCAGTCAGCAATGGTAAAAAAATCGTTTTTTTATTCGTCTATCTTATAATATATTGTAAGAAGCATATTCCCTAAAAGTTTCGAGTTAATCAGTTAAAAACTTACGGAGCTATACGAAAACATACATGAGCATCTCCGAGTATTTAAACGTACAATTGAAACTATAAACGCATTTATCCCGAAATGCATTTTTTTGTTAAGGTTACTTGCTGTGTCCACGATTACTCAGAAACTACTTAACCGATCGTTCTGAAATTTTGTAGGCTTCTTGTGTATATCAATAGCTAATGGTTGATCAAAAGGTTTAAATTTGCAATAATTTTTTTTATGGACGAAAAATCAATTTTTGCTCTCGAAAAAATCGCGTTCTTTACGAAAACATTCGCCATTTTGTTCTAAATCATTTTTTTAAACAATCATTTGATCAACGAATAGAGGATGATATCGTCGAGTTGGAGGTAGTCTCAGATTCCCCCCATGCTTGTACACTTATGCTTAGATATGTCTGGGTCTACCTCATACTCCGACAATATATCCTAATAAAATATTTTTGTATTTTTGATTTCAGATTATTCAGTTCGGAGTAATCGTTGTCACCGCCAAGCACCTCCAAAAATAGGGTGTTTATTAAAATGCTTATATCTCCGAGATAAATCAATCTTTAAACTTGAAATTTTTTATGTAACATCATAAATATATGTCTTTCTGAATACTGAAATATTTAAGACAAGAGGTCTATATATTTTTACTACAAAACTCCCCCAAGAATCAATTTTTTCCGACTTGCAACTGCATATAACCCCTTCAATTGCGAAATTGAATTAGCCAGTAGTAGTGACTAGTGCTGTGACTTTATGACTATTCGGATATCCAAATATCCACTAAGGGACGTCATAAACTATTCGGATATCTCGATCAGATATACCTATCACATATCAATTATACACACTTAACAATTATACATCATCCGCATTAGCGTGTCCGTGATTTCCCTATTTAACTTTCACGGTTGATTTCCCCCTAGATCAAATTTATGTATAATAAAGATGAATTTTAACATCTCGAATATTTTTTCCTATATCATTTACCCTTACCCCTAAGCACAGTTTTTTCCATTTAAGTAACAGGTTTTATCCTTCTACCGAAAATTTTTCGTACTCTTTATAATAAGCATGGATCAATTTGAGAACTATAAGAAATCATATATATATACGCAAAGCCCATCGACGTCCTGTAGTACTAAAACAAGGGATGTTTGCTTACGTTCTACGCTCACAGCTCAAGGCCTTCTCGCACAAAACTGTACTGTTAGCACATCGTGACGTTCTCTGGCTGTAGGAAGCGCGTGCTGTATCAGGTAGCACGCGCCGTGTCTAAAAGCAGCCGCTTTTCCATGCGGCTTTTACAAGCAGCTACTGCCTATTTCAGTATAACATTCTTATAAACCCACTATCTAGTGGCTCATAAAACCATACTCAAACTTTCTAAGAAAATTGGTAGTAAAGAATAAATTGCGATTGTATAATTGATTTAAAAATATATATTTGAAAAATCGTTATAAAACCAAAATGAGTCGTTGAATCTTTACTTTCGAATGTCAAATCGTAACAACCGAAAAAATAAGCCTTGTTTTGTTAAAAATGACCCAGCCCTTTTCCACATGTTAGCGATTTAAAATAAAAATACGTAAAATGCTTTATGATATGGACAAAGAATTTGGCCAAGCGATACTAAACAGTTAACTTTTTGGAAACCTTCTCAGAAGGATCGCTGCAGCTCTACTCCAGTTATCGTGCGCCGTAGAGAATCTATTTTCTTTTTCAAAATTGCCTTTTTTCAAAAACAGACAAAGATGATGACTACAAAATTTAATTAAAGTATTATTCTCGGTGTTATTGAAAAAAAGTATGTTTTGAGAAAAACGCGTTTCAAGGTTTCGTATCTCGGTAACGTGCGATTTAGCGCGTCGCTTAGAAGCCTCCAAAAGCTACTAAATAATTCGAATTTCGTTTTAAAACTTTCAGCATAATATTTCTGTGTATAGCGAAACTATTGAAGTAAGCAAAAAAGGATATTTTTAAACGTCCAAGATGGCGTTACAACTTAAGGAGGCACCTGGTTTATAGGGTCAAGATTTTTTATGTTTTGTTTATTCGATAGTTAAACTATTAGAATATATTCCAAACGTTTCAGAGCCCAATTCGAACTATTTTAAAAGTTATAGAATATATGGTGAGTCAGTGTCGACAGTTGGTGCGAGTGACGCAAAGCTGAAGCCGCCGGTCAACTCAATAACTATAAACATCCTGCTCCACTTATAAAGCCTGATGTTGAGAAATACCTTACTTCGATCTATGAAGATCTAGTCAATAAAAATATTTTGACTAGGTCAATAGGCGGGCACGCACAAAATTACAACGAATCGTTTAAATTGACTATGCGTAAAATTATATATAATTATTGAAATCGTTGCATATTTGGAAGCTGACATTTTTAATGAAGGCTACACTGCCATTTTATTAACGATGCAGTTATTAGAAATTAATATCGACCAACAGTGCAAAATATTTGTGGGCCAGACTGAGTTAAACTCGATAAAAGAAATTTCCTTTCATGAGCTGATAAATTTTATTCCTTTAAAAGCAACCATTCTGAAACTTTTCTTACTACAAATACTTGATAATATCTGCAATTTTATATTTGTAAATCCTTAAAATCTTGATTCTACGTGACACAATATGTTACTATAGTCAATACCACATTTATTGGAAAAGTTTTGCGGCGAGCACGTTTGTAGATGACACGATAAACAAAAATTTGTTTTCCTTCGATAAATTTAACTTTTACGTTTTACTTTTTTGATAAAGTTTTTTGTTGATCGTGTTACCTAGAAACGTGCACGCCTCAAAGTTTTCGCAATAAATATAGTATTGAATATAGTAATATCTTGTGTCACGTAGGATCAATATTTTGAGGTTTTATAACAGTAAAATTACAGATATTATAAAGTATATATTGTGACGGAAAGAAGGTCGTGCTCGGGGTGGGACGAAAGAAGGAACACGAGGTTGCTGAACAGGTGGCTATATTCTCCAAGACTGCAGGAGCTTCGCTCTCTTCAGAAGTCGCCGGTGGTCTGCCCGCTCGCCCGTCTACGCGACTCGACGGCGAGCGGTCCCGCGGACAGAGGTGCCGACGTTGCGTTCTCTGCGCGCAGGAACTCTCGGGTGCGGCGTATTCTGCCGACGCTGCATCTAGCGCATCGTCAGTAGTGGCACTGAAGCCATCATCGGAGAGCCTCGAGCTCGTCCGTGACAATATAGTAGAAGAAAATTCATAATGGTTGCTTTTAAAGGAAAATTTTTTATTGGCTTATGAAAAAGAAAATTCTGTTTTTAACCCTTTAATGTGAACCGTGCATTAGTAGTAGTAACGTCTTAAAATCTATTTTGTTCGATTGCCCGCCTAATTCTTTACTTTCGATTTACTAACACCAACGCAGGTCACAAGTATACGGCATCCGGCGTTGTTCACATTAAAGGGTTAACTCAGGCTAGCCCTCTTAAATGTTCTAATGCGACTATATGAACTTACAGGGGGGGGGGGGGGGGCACGGATTTTGGGTTGTTATGTCGTGTGACAAATCTTTTGATTATACGCGTAAGAAATAAACAAATTCGAGTCACACCACGGCAGCAAATAATGCACATGTCAAATACGTATGCATTAGTTATTAATCCAATAAATCAAAAATGCTCGCGAAAGCATTTTGTAAGATTTTGTAACTGACACAATTACGTTGTTAAATACGTTTAAAAAAGTTATATTTATGAAAATTTGGTAAATATTATAAAATTTATGAAATTCGGTAAGCGTATATATTCAGACAGCACGTCTCAAAACTCAGTTCTCCCACGCCGGTGACCCGGGTTCGAATCCTAGTCTCTGCCGATTGATACAAGCACCTCTGTAAAAATTACATGTGCTTTGTTTACAAACACGCCATAGACCCCCGTCGTCGATTAGCACCACATGGGAGCACAAACATGGCGACGTTAAATAAAAAAAAAAAAAAAAACTCAGTTTGAATACAGTATCGGGTGCCGTCTACACCGAGTCGACAATTGGTACTTAACGAAACGTCCGTTCGTAATGCTAAAAGAAGGCTGTATCGCGGATTATTCACCTTTGGTAAAAAATACAGCACTCTACCCGTTTATACAATCAACACAAAAATATTGACAAAGACAAAAGAATTTTATAAAACTACGAATAGCCCATTTTATAAAATCAGAATATAAAAATAAATAACTAAAATAATCTCAAGGACATCAACGAAACTATTCTTCAATCTACAGTCAGTGAAGAACAAACATAATAAGTCACTGCAGGGAAAAAAGTAATTAATCTGAAGAACATTCAATACACCATCGACTCGAAGTTAAATATTCCGCCAAAGGTCACCGAAGCGTATTCGTTAAATTTGGAAGCGGAACATTCTCCAGCTGATCAAGAAAAGAGTATCAACATAACAACTGGTGACGAATAATAAGCGAAACACCATCATTAAAATCGATAAATAAATAGTGAGTTATATATCTTCCTATATTATATTCTTGTTTGTAAATCTTATAAGATTTACGCCTCCCCCCCCCCCCTTGCCCCTCAGTTTGCCCTCCTCATTCTCTTCCTCAAAATAAGATAATATCGTTTGAAAAAATACGTTATTTTGATCTTCTTTTTGCTCCTCCTTCCCCCTTCTCGCCCCCCCCCCCCCCTTGCACCTCTTCGGCCCGTCTCTTCATGCCTCCTCACATCCCTCCTCATGTCCTCCTCGACCGCTCTTAATTGTCAAGAATGATAAAAATAAAAAAACTTTAAGTTTATATTCAGTTCTACAGGAATGACCCATTCAGGTGCCAAGAAGTCTAATATTTGTTTGCATAAACTTCATAAAAAGACGAAGAAATCCTTTTTTGAAACGTTCAAAATGGTTGAGGAGGGCTCGGTAGATTTTATTAAAATTGCCATTCTTTGGCCACCTTAGGAAATTTAGTCAATTATAATGGAAGCCACGTAGCACCTCATGGGTTAAAAGAGGTGAAAAAGAGCTTTTTTGACATTTATTTTCATATAAAATAATTACAATCATTTCGGGAATCCCCTGTGCAGCATATTTTAAATTTTGGCTGGAATTAACCATATATTAATCGAAAATTCATATAAATTTTTGTTGTACTTCTAATGTACATTAATACATATGAAAAGTTTCTATTAATTTAAAATCAGTAAAAAGCGACCACACAGTTAATCATTTATATGCAATTTCTCCCATAATCCGCCATAGGAAAGCGATATTTATAAATAATTGAAAATAAAAATCTTGAACCATAAACAGGGAAAGTTAAATGAGATCTGCAAATAATTATAATTTTAAAGATTAACTTTAGATAGTTGATGAAATGCGAGTTTTAGAATTATTAAATCTAAAAAGCTTAAACTTAAGATTGGTAGGGAAAACCCAGTATTATATACTAAGAACTAATATATTTATATCTCAGACAGGTAATTAATTAAGGCATTTATTAAGGCAGGTTATTTATTTAGGCATCGAAGATCGACGCTATCTACGTATCAACTCAGCGAAAACACCGAGTAACGCGGGATGGCACAAAATAGAGCGCAAAGGCTCAATATCGCCGGCAGACAATAATACTCAAAGGCTGTTTCGAGACCACAAAATAGTTATCGTAGCAACTGGCTATATAAAACGCGTGCATAGGCGAATTGAAGCAGGAGGAAATTTATAATACACGAGTCCTGTCTCGTGGCACGCTTCAATCTGCAGAAAGAAATACCACACATGCTTCAAGCGGCATTGCACGTCCACGCGCCCACCATGACTCCGACGGGAAATCGGACTCACGCACACCACGGCTAAGAGGAAAACAACGACTAGGCGATGCTCTGCCGAAATATCCGGCAAGTGCATTGCATAAACCGCACGCAAGTAAATGACGTGCTCTTAAGCTGATGCATGCACGTATGACTGAGCGCCCCTTTTAGGATTTTCTTACGTGTGCTTTCAAAAGTATGAGTGGAGTATGCTGAATGTCGCACAAACAATGCGTGCACCTGTGTGAAAGGCCAATTGCAGGCGAGAAAGTGAAGGACTGGTTGCAATTCTCGGGGGGAAAATCCTGGAAAATCCCCGGAGGGTCTACCGGACATGACAATGCCAATACCGGGCGGGAAACGCAAACGGGGGAAAATAACCAAGGTCGCTGTTCCCCCAGGCCGATAATGGCCTCTAGGAGTGCGCGCGCCCAGGGAGAGGACCCGGCGGAGCTGCACCCGCGGGTACGGGTTCGAGGAGACGAGGACGTTAGCGTCGCTCTGCCATCGTGCGCAGCCAAGCCTCCCGCAACTGCGTCGGCGGAGGTAACCACGGCATCCTTCCGCGCGACGAGAGAGGAACGAGTCTACGCCGCATCGATATCTTTGCCCAGTTTTCCAGCTGAGCGGGAGGTGAGTACCGATACGATCAGCACGGCGGTGTCCCCCGGTTGGGGGCAGATCTAGCCGCGGTCACCAGACCAGCACTGGCGGCACCTAGCGGACCAACCACGCGGAATGGCGAGGTAGAGGTGGCTCAATTGCCGGACGCTATACCGCCATGCGAAGCAGGAGGTGATACTACGGACGTCCCAGTGCTACCAGGGAGCCATGCGATATGGCCATGATGACGCCGGTCGACCCTGATGAGGATGAACGCCGTTGGTGGCTACAGGTCCACGTTGGGTATAGGATGCGCGCTTTGTGTGACTCAGGCACTGCTCGCACAGTCATGGGTGCGATCGGGCTACAGATAGTCAGCTCTCTCGGCTTGCCGGTACAACCGAGTTACGGCCGAGGCGCCCGAGGGGCAGACAGATACTATACACCTATCGCGGGATATATCTGTCTCCCCTTTACGCTAGAGGGTGTTTATGCAGCTATTTAGCGCAGTGCATGTTGCCCAAGACGAAACTCTGTTTATCAAAGAGACAAGGGCGATCGTAACCACTAGAAGTGGTTCGGCTCGGGGTTAACAGCGCGCTGGCAATCTTCGCCGTAGGCCTTGCACATGTAAGCGAGAAGGAGCGAGAGCAAGTGAACGCGCTTGTCGACCGAATTCTGCCTCAAGGGGGGGCCGCCATAAACCGCACTACTCGTATAGAACATGGGATACGCATAGGGAGTACGCGGCCCATGAAGCAAAAGTATTTTTCCGCGTCAAAGAAGGTTGAAGAGAAAATGCTCAAGCATTTGCGAGAAATGCTAGCTACGGTCATAATTAAACCCGCGCCCACCAGTGGGTGGTCGAGTCCGGTGGTAATGGTGCGCAAGCCCAATAATAGTTACCAATTCTGCATAGACTATAGGAAGGTTAACACGATATCGGAACCAGACGCGTACCCATTACCAGACATGGACGATATACAGGGCAAGCTGCAAAAGGCGCGATATATCGCGACGCTAGACCTTAGCCGCGCGTACCACCAAATTCCTGTGGCTACAGCAGCGCAGCCACTGACGGCCTTCATGGTCCCGGGTCTCTGGTTATTTATGTTTAAACGTATGCCGTACGGTTTGGCTTACGCTGGCGCGATGTTCCAGCAAATGATCGACGAGATCATCAGTGCGGACCTACAACTGGACGCCTACTCGTACCTCGATGGTATCTGGGATGTATAGAGAAGGTGGTGCTCAGATCCAGCGACTACCCACTTTACAAATTGATGAGGGGCCAGCTGTATGTCTACCGTCCCAATCCTATGTTGCCAATGTCACTCCAAAAAGACGACGCATGGAAATTGGCGGTGCCATTATAAGAGCGTAGTGGCATCCTATGGGAATGCCACGATGAGCCAACATCGAGGCACCTGGGTGCGAGAAAACCCTCCCGCGTATCGCCCTGCATTAATATTGGCCCAAGATGTATGCGGACGTGGAGAGGTATATGCACCAGTGCTTGACTTATCTGCAGATCAAAGTGGAGCAGCGCGAGCCAGCAGGCTTAATAGGTCTACGCGTTCTCAGGCGCCCATGGCCAGTAGTGGCCGGCGACATAATGGGTCAGAAGCCAAGGACGACGCGTGGCTATGGATACATACTAATCTTTCAGGACTTGCTTACCCGGTGGATATAAGTTATACCGGTAAAGAAAGCGAACGTCAAGACGGTTCTCAAGGAGCTCAACGAGCGGGTCTTACTGCGACACGGCGCTCTCGAAGTATTCCTCTCGGATAACTGCACCGTGTTCAAGAATCGGACGATAGACAATTTCCTGGAGAAGCAGGGAATACGACACGAGACCACCCCGCCCTATCACCCACAAACGAATCCGGTGAACGGGTCGGTGAATACAATGATTTCATCACATATACCTGGGACCAAGTACTGCACGAGGTGGTGTTCGCCTACAATAATGCCGAACATAGTGCGACTGGTATCAGTCCCGCATTGATGAACTACGGCCGCCAACCGAATCAGCCGGCAACCACGCGTAGAGTGCAAGAAGTCGCCTCCATGAAAAGACTACAGGACGAAGCGCTCGGCTTGACTTAGATCGCATGTGCGGGCTGGAAGGACTAAGAGCGCAAGCGAGCGAATGGTCAAGGGACGCGCAGGATAGACAAGCGCCGATACCCGAATTTCGAACTCGACAACGTGGTGTGAAGGAAAAACCATGCTCAATCATCGGCGATAGAGAATCGTACTGCGACGTATGCGCCGAAGTTAGCCGGCGCATACAGTATAGCAGCCAAGCTCGGGTCGAATACCTACCAGCTGGTCGATGAAGCTGGAGAGATAGTGGAAAAGATCCCCGCCAGTCAGCTGAAGAGAGGTTATCTGGGGGACCCAGGTGACGAGGAGCGGGCAGATGAAGAGGACGACTTCAAGATCGCGTTGCGTCCCGCAGACGATACCTTATGTTACTCTGCGAGCGCGCAGAGCGTAGTGAGCGTCTCGGAAAACGAAACGAGGACTATTGGGCGGTGCACCAACCATTTTTGGTGGAGGCCCGAGATGCCTCCAAACAGGTATCTTAATTAGAGGTGGACGCCTTTGCCATATTCCGGCATGGCGTCGTTCAGCACGGCTTGGCTTTCGAGCACCGAGCTCGCGACTGGGCTAGGTTAGTCTTCTACCGCCAACAGGATCTCCAGGCGGTGCATGTGATCCGCGAGGAACGGCTCGCCCAAATCGCAAGAAAAGGCGCAACCTAATCGTATGTTCTTGTGTGTTTACTTCCAAAGCTGTCAAGAAGTATAAGTATTTACAAGATCATAAAAAATATTAAAAATGGATTACTACTATACATTTATTCAATCAGATAAGTCACATTATTTTGTCAAGAGCTAATGTAATTTTTGAATGTATTATTTTGTCATATTTTTTTCAGTAAATCAGCATACGGTACCAAGGAAAAAGAAAGATCTCAGTCAACTGCTCACGACGAAAATAAGATTGAGTCAAAGGCATAGCATCTATTAAGATATTCAAATCTATTACTGGTATGTAAACTACTTTTATTTCTAAGCGTATGATTTTTATATTTGATAATGAAGTAACATTAATTTCTTTTAGGTAACAATTGGCACGTACTGTATGATTGAGATGATGAAATCGTGTTTTGTATTTGAAAACAGCTGATGAAGTGGATCAGAATGTTATAATATGAACTGAGATGTAATGTTTGAAGAAATTGTAACATTAGTGAAGTGTAAATTTAAATGCAATTTTCTCATAACTATGTTTTCAGAGCTTGCTCGTAACCTGCAGACTGAACGGGTGCATGGATTTTGATGATCCAGGTCTTAAAATGCTCCTTTTGAATGCTATTTTGGACTGAAGCTATTTAGAAACCTCTAAGAATTGATTATCATGTGAGTACTTACTTACTTACTTTAGGCTAAGTGTGAAAAAATGACAATTTTAATAATAATGCTAATTATTTTGGCTTTCAGATCTACAAAAAATTTAAATAAATTAAAGTTAATTTCTTTAACTAGCTGCAGTTCAAAACGATAAACAAGTGGAACAATTTAAGACCAGCATGACCAAAATCAATGCATCGCTTGAGTCTGTACGTTACGTGCATGCAAAAAATGTTCATAGACTCATGTCTCCCCCTGGAAGGGGTGGAAGGGTCTCATCTGGGATGATTTTTGTAAGAAATTTGTTCAGCTTTAAGGATCTACTCACACTTGTATTCTAATTATTTTCCTATTATTTTTACAGATGAAAATCTTCAAAAAAAGTGCTATAGGTATTCTACCCCTTTAAAGAAAGTTCTAGAAATATTATTAAATTAATAAAAAAAAATTTTATGTAAATCCCCGGTAGCAAATTTCTGTGATATCATCAGAATATATTAGTTTGATTATTTTAATTATTTTTTTTTAAAGGAGCATAACTTTTCATCGTAATTTGGACCATTATTGAAACAGGGCTCATTTTATAGGTATCGGTTCAAGAAACAATTTAAAACCTGATTTGGCAAACTCGGTTAAGACGTAAGCACATTAAAGTGTTAGTATAGATATACACTTTCCTAGTCAATCTTAAATATTATAATTAGATTTTTTAAAAAATAGTAGGATACTTTCCTCAAAATTTGCAAAATAAAGATGTTACAGTTTTTTCTCTATAGTGCAATAATTTCATATGAAAAATATATTAGTGTTAGAAGTTATGGATAAAATTAAAAAATTAAATTTTTATGTGTCCACATAACTTTTACACTTTTGACCTTCAGGTGGGTTTTCACTGATGTTTTCGTTAAATATCCGGAATTTTATTTAAAAATTTTAATATATTACTAGTAACCAAAAAAGAGGAATATATACCAATATTGAGCGATTCATTGAACAAAACGCAGTTTTATCCTTGCATATTCAAGTTTGACAATATCAACATACTAAATTCTCACTAACTTTAGAACCCGTAGGCTAACAAACAAAAGTTAGTATTTTTTATTATAATTTTCTATCGTAAATTGGTTGAAAAAAATATATCTCCATTTTAAATAAATATAAGACAAAAAATACCATGTTTTCAATTCTTGAAACAAAAATACTAAGTTCCTTTAACAGTCCTTATAGTATATTTGCTGCGAGTTACAGCTACATTCATCGACTTTAAATGCGCACGCGTACGTTAAAGGGACGAGGCAAAATAAAATTATGTTTTTGCACATTAAAATGTACTTTGCTTATACATTTATCATTCTGTTGGGAAGTACGTATACTTGTGCATGGATGTTCTGTATAGACATATAATAAGTAGGGAATTAATCAAAATATACATAAATTTTTGTTCTACAATTTTGGAAATATATTTCAAAGATTTCTGTGTTCCTAGTTTCTTAAAATTTTTTGCTTAAATTTGGAATTTGAATTTCTACATTCTGATGATTCGTTGGTTACACGCTGTGCTCGTTGTCTCACACAAAATCCTAACGAAAGTTTGCACAGTATCATTTAGAATAAGTATCCAAAACAGATATTTGTATTTGAAAAGAGAGTTAAAATTGCAGTTTCAATAGCTATTAGCGAATGTAATTTAGAAAGTACGAGAACGGTAGCAGAATACATGAAACTGCAAAACCTACTCAAAGCTGGAAAATTGACTCAAAAGACAAGACTACAGAAATGTAATGTAAAAAGAACTGAAAAGTATAAAGAAGCTCGCAAGTTATCAACTTGACTGAAAACGGCAAGCAGAATCACTACTACGGAAATAAACAGTAAAGTAGACAAAAAAAATTTTCCGAAACTCGGAACACAGAAATCTAAAAAATAAATTTCCAAGATTGCAGAACAAGAATTTATGCATATACTGATGAATTACTTACTTATAATATGTCTATACAAAACATCCATGCGCAGTGTGTGTGTGTGTGTGTGTGTGTGTGTGTGTGTGTGTGTGTGTGTGTGTGTGTGTGTGTGTGTGTGTATGGACGTGAATCAGCATTACTCCGCATATACACGGTGAAACTTAATGTTTCAGGGCTCGTTTCTTTTGTTATTCTTAGAGGAAGGCGACACAAAACAATTTTCTTTTCCTTTTCAATTCGTTTTTGTTTCTTAACGTTTCTTTTATTTTTGAGTTATAGAAGTTCGTGTTTTTTAATACCTTAGAAATAATATCAGTGATCCAGCGAGAAGGCATTTGAACGGCATAAAATTACCCAACTTTCCCGACCTGAAAGTTTGGATAAGGTGATTCGTTTCTTTCGTTATACACGTAAAAATCATCTTTTGTCTAAATGGTTATATCTCGAAAACATATGGCGGAAAATTTTTGAAAATGTTTGAAATGATTAGGATTATGCAGGAGAATGTTCCGTAAAATTTATAAGTCTTTACCTTTCTCTTTTGTCAAGAGAAAATTAATATTGTAAAAAAAATTGATTTTTCTTGTTTTACGATAAGTGAAGTAAGTCGGCAGGATTTTATTTGAAACTTTACAAAAAGGTAGCTTTTTACTATCTCAAGACCTCTATGTTTTTTCAGATCACGAGATAATTTATTTTATGAGATACTGATGTTATGTGTTTTTTGATATTTTTTTATCATTTATATCTTAAGATCAGTGCGGTCATTGGTTATCAATCAGATCTCATTTTTTTCGTTTCAAAATGGAGATTCAAAATTAAAAGAAATTTTAAGATTCATCGACTGATTTTTGTTCTATAACGATTTTTCGATTTTTGAGTCTTAGATTTTCTGTTTTTTTGGTACAATAGAAATATTATGATAAATCTATTGTAAATTCATTAAAAAGAGTATAAAATTACCTATCTCTTACAACCGTAAATTTTGGATAGACTCTTTTCTTTCTCCAAAATAATTTTTAGGATAACAGAAACGTGACTACACGGAGGGAAATGGTCTAGTAAAAATTACCATTTCGTATGGCAATGGCGGGACTTAGTTGCACAATCGCAATATTTACTTTTATTTTAGTAGCAAATGCTACA